>CALYLW010001628.1:0-110881 GCA_944989445.1 Ampullaceana balthica | reverse complement strand
ATCAATGCAACATGGCTATGGTTCAATCAACGCTGAGCTGATCACGTATTTCAAGGCTGTTCACTAAGACCAGTCTTGAAAGGCTCTGCGGTGGACAATAAACATTTCTGACATATGTCTGACAATAGCATAGTTCGAGTGAAATAGTCTCAAACAGAAAGCATCAACAAAAGAGTCAATCCTACGAGAATCAACATTTCAATCAAGAAACAATTGCGGTTAAACAGAATCCCATCAACGTTAACATCCCGTCAAAATAAACATCTGATTACGTAATGCCACATCAGAGTTAACATCTGATCACCGTAATGCCACATCAGAGTTAACATCTGACTACCGTAATGCCACATCAAAGTACAATGTGCACCGAGGAACAGTTCCGCCAAAACATAATTTAGCATCAATCAAAGACTAGTAAAATAAGTGTTTATTTAAAAAAAACTATATTAAAAATTGAATAGGCTAAGATTTATAAATATTGATCGAAAAATATATTTCAAAAGTCATGATTTCTGCCAATTATTTCATCCCTTGAGGTAAACGATGACAAACATTAAATGCTTCCAGGAAAATAAGGTCTCACAAGAACTGAAGCGGCGAAAGCTGATAAAATTGTTCTTATGTGAAGTAGAGAATTATTATAGCGGCACTTCATTTAGTGCACACCAGTTATTTCCAGCCTTATCATTTGAGAAATAGTTAAGTGGTTTATCCAATACTCCCAATATTACCCTGAGTGCAAAGATTGTGGGACAAGGGTATTCAAAGAAAAAAAAACTCCAGCTCGAAAAATCTAGCTACTAGCAACAATACCCCTGCTCTTTAACAATCCATACAACTGTAACAATCCATACAACTGTAACAATCCATACAACTGTTGTTTATTTCAATTCTTTGTGCCTGTAGGTCTTTTGACCTTTCCAATGTGTTATTAATTTTATTATATCGTCCTTTGAATATTGTGTCCCATTTTCTCTGTTGATACGATCGATTTATTGTCCCATTCAGTATATTGTGTCATGTAGTGTAGTCCTACTCAATCTTTTCTTCCCTTCAGTGTCTTGTGTCTTTCATCCTAATGTACAACAACGTATTGTCCTGTCTCCTTTGTCAATTATTGCTGTTGATGTCAAAAACATGAGATCGAATCATGTTGACGACCAACTCAAACACTGATGCTCTAACTGAGAGTCTCTGATATTGACAGAGTTTTCTGGACAATAAGGCAAAAAAATAATATTTAAAAAAAGTAATAAGAGGTTGAGAACCATTGTTTGAGCTGAAGCCTGGTATTCCATTAAGTGCCGAGACCATCTGACAATATCAAAGATGCCCAGTGCCACTGGGACACCAATATTGCCCCGCCCGTCTCATGTTCGCCCCTCACCAGGGAAGTCAGACACAGGAAGGTGGCTTTGATGAGCGGCTCTCTCAACGATCTGACCTAATTGATATCTGGAGCTTGTGCTTTATCTAACAGTTATTATATTATTGGTATTCGATAACCTTAAGTAGCGTTAGCAATTTGTCACAGATAAATCTTGGCAACACATAAAAAATGTCTTATGTATAGAACTCAGCAATGTGGAAGACACGTCATTTTACAATATACATTTTTATCCGTCATTTAAAAAGCACAATGAAGATTTCCCATTCAACAACCACTTTTGACTTTGTTAGGTCTTTAAAGATCTTTCTTACCTTTGCATATTTTTTTTTAATTTCATTTT
The DNA here is from genome assembly GCA_944989445.1 of Ampullaceana balthica. Taxonomy (NCBI): domain Eukaryota; kingdom Metazoa; phylum Mollusca; class Gastropoda; family Lymnaeidae; genus Ampullaceana; species Ampullaceana balthica. The sequence goes on along the minus strand of CALYLW010001628.1, from coordinate 109,151 downwards.
TTTTTAAAACCACCATCAATTTTTCACAACTTGCCTTCATATATGTTCCGCTGGTATAATCCTCTGTTGCCAGTATTTGTATATTCAAAGGCAAGTAAAATAAATTAAACTTGCACACCTCTGGGTGCACCTCAGCATCAACAGTCACCGCTACTCCAGATTACAACAATACTTGTTTCATTGGTGCACAGCTTCAAGCTTTCATAAATGATTTCACCATTACATAAGCCAACTATGGCTGAGAAGTATCACAACTCAGCTTTATTTGATATTCATTCGCGTGTTCATTTAAGTGTTAAACAGATAGAAATAATCGTAAATACTAATGAAAATGAAATAAATGTATTAGTTCTTTCCATAAGTTTTTGGAAAATAGCTTGATTGTGCAAGTCATTAATTTCTGATTGGGACAATATATATTCTAAAAATGTGTAAAAATATTAACTTTATAGATATCACTTACATAATTCGATAATGTCTTTATCTTCTCTCAAATGTTAGAACCACTGCGTGCTGCCCGCTTGAAAAGCTCTCCTTGCACTTACCACGGCAAACCTCTACCATTCCCTTCCCCTATTACATCATGAGATCGCCATTAGAAAGCCCGACAAATCTTTTACTTTATTCCTCCTCAAATATACATTGACATGAACCCAGCGAGAAGTAAAGATTTCCTATAAATCTATACCAGCCATTAACCTCGGCTACATGTCATGGAGCAGCAGGTATTTACTTCACTGGAACTGATGACGTCATCCAGTCATTTCCATCAGAGCACGTCTTGGTTTTGTGGTTCACGTCGCCACAAGATCCCTGTTAGCTGAGCCACCAGAGGGCTCTGATGTGGAGGTCTGGCCATTGAGTTGTTAAGCAGCTAAACCATTCGAATCTGAAATACTATCGATCAATCGGTGGTCTGGGATCAACTTCCGTTTAGGTCAACAACCCTTTTCAAGTACTATTGTCCCTATAAGTAAAAACGTTTAATTTTCTTAACTTGAGAAGCTTCAACAAAATACAAGCAAACTGTGAAGCGATTAATAAAGAACTATGACAATATAGATAAAACATCGTGAAAGATTTATAAAGAAGTTTATTGGAAGATTGATACAAAAATTGCGAAAAAATTGATGAAGCAGGGTAGTGAAAAAGTTGATCAACTTATTTGGTTTAAAAAGAAGGAATGGGGCAAACATAATAAATATATACACAGAGTTAGCCTGCGATAAAGCGCTAGAACATAATACAAGAGACATAAAACATGTGATCGTATAAAACAAGGAAGGCAAAGCTATATGAAGACAGTCACAGGAGTAGACGTCGCCTTTATGACTACATAAATCATAAAATAAAACAAACCCGTAAAAACAAAGTTTTTGACCATAAATCACTTATATATGAGACATAACTAAAAGTATTGATTATGTTCAAACGTGACAAACATTTACAGACTGAATCTGTCTTAACTTCCCTTTGCTTTATAACCCCTGAGGTGGGGGCGGGTGGGAGAGGGGAAAGGTCTGGTCACCGATCGCTGGACCGAGCTCAGCTTGACACGTGAAATGTCTGCGCAGATATGTGACCGACGTCACTCAGGAGTTTAGAATCACCGCGCAGCAAATTTTGTAAAATATCGCACAAAAAATGGACATTGTGCAACTTTGCACTCGAGATTTTTTTTTACAATTTGCACACGGACCAACGAAGCTTAGACTTATAGGAAACATTGCATGTTAGGAGACCGATTTCTCTCAATGGACACAATAACCTTTATCAACATTTTGAACATTCACGTCAGTCAATAGTTTAAAACCAAAATATTCGTGTAATCGTCCGGAAATTAGTTTATATTTATCGGCAAAAATATATTACTTTTAGACTTCCAATACATTTATAAGTGGTGGGTCAATTGATCGTTAAAAAAAATTAATCGTTAATAATTTTAACGATTAATACGGAAATTAATCGTTTATATCCGCAGCCCTATTATATACATATAGTGCTGATTGGAATTAGTCTTGTCCTTATTAGGCCGCCTACGGGACTCTATAGGTGACACGAGTCTACGTGCCAAATTTCAGCTCGATGGCATCACGGGAAGTGGGTCATTTGTGACTTTTGTTTTTCCGCCCGCCTGACGACGAACGACAGACAGAGAGACAGAGACGGCGGGGAAGATTAATATAAGGGATTTAAAAAGATTGTTCAATATAATACGCATTAAAGCACAAAAATTAACATGCTACTCAGAGATAAATAGAGACAATATAAAAATGTATTATTTAAATTAAATTAATTCAATCGATCTGAAATTTTGATACATCATTTTTATCATCGGCACGAATATGCCTGCAAAATTTCAGCTCGCTAGCTTACGAGGAAGTGGGTTAAAAATCAATCCAAAGTTTTTGCGGCAAACATTCAAGCAGACACCACGAGTTAATTTTAAAATACCTGAAAACCAGTAAAATATCATGAGTTTTATTTGTAATTAGAAAAAAACAAAAACACCTGTCATTCCGTATCTGAGATTAGTTGAAATCTTTAGTCATTTTATTAACTGACTAGGTCAAAATATTCGATGTTAGGATAACTAGATTTAAATGAACATAGTCCAGGCATGAGGGTAAATCAGTGGACGGCAAAGGAATCTAGGATGGCCGAAATTTCCATAAGTCACACGTCCCGGTCAAAGTACGAAATGGGTTGACCATTCAATAACTTCCTGTAATTTGGACTTTGTTTATACGGTTTTTTGAAGATCTCTCAACTTTAAAAGGTATTTAATCATAAAGCGTTATTTTGCAAGTCAAAATTATGATGGAAGAAATATTATGTTTAGCTAATCATAAAAAAAATCTTATTTTTAGTAAGTTAAGTAATAGTTGATAACGTTTTCCCAAATTGTTTTATTGGATTTTTTGTTGACTTTCATACTATTGAAATGTTCTCAAAATTAAAGTAATAATTGTCCTCGCAATGAACGGCGCTCGACTGGTCACATGTTCTCAGTCTAGAATTGAACTTAAGACCCTCTGGGCAGGTGTTGATCACTGATACAGCATGACCACATTCCAGGAAGGCCGAGCAGTCGTTAGGACTGGGATATGAGCCTTGCGGTAAGTGGTACTGTGTACATCTCTGTTCGAGATCTGCTCATTTTAAACACACAAATTAAAAAACAACAACATTATTTGGTTTAGAAGTAATAAAAACGATACGACATTTTTTTCTTTCTTCGTATTATTAGGAAAATAAGAATGTTTCCATGTTTAAAATAATTTAATTCTTTATCTAATCCATTTCAGATTATTGTGTAATAATGTGTCAAAATAAAGTAATTATTTTTTTAGTAGATCTACAGTTGCAGATAATTTTCTAAAAAATGTTCGCTTTATTTTTTAATAATCAAAATGGAGTTTGTTATGAACAGTTACACGTGCTGATAATAAATTATGTTTATAAAATAAAGTAACTGTGCTAACAACATATGCCTCTACTTCTAAATAATGTTATAATTTCTCTCTCCCTCTCTAACACAAACAACAGTTCTGACTATCAGCTTTTTAGCCAAATTGTTCAACTAAAGAATATCAATCAAAAGACACTCTTCCCGTGACAACGAAATACAATATTTTATGTCATTTCCTTAGAATAACAGATTAAAATAAGTTTTGGCCAAATCCATGCACCTTGTTTCATATGACAAATCTTACCAATGATTGATTTCCTAAATAGTTACCACTGAATAGTTACCTAACTACATATCACTGATTGGTTTCCTACTTACCACTAATTGGTTTCCTAACTACTTACCGCTGATTGGTTGGATAACTGTGGAGTGTGGATACAATAAACAAAATTAATAAATTGTTTTTTTAATGTGTAATACTTATAGTATTTTTTAATATATGTTGAAAAGTTTATTTATAGATATCATGAACTCCACAGTACAAGAACTTGTTCACCAAAGTATTTTTGATGAATTAAGTATGAGAAGAAGAATAACATAAATAGATTTGGAACGAGAGCGATTAGTACGAACTTAGATATCAATATTGTTCATTGTATTACATTAATGTTGAGTGCTTTCAAAGCTTATAATGAAGAACCGTCCCTGCAGAGATGAACCACTTACTTTCACAGATTCGATTGGCCACTAGATCCTGCAGTACGGGCAAGACGCTGTAGTTAACGATTTCGAACTGGTTTCTTGGAGGACTGTTGACGATGTTTCGAAGCTCTGGATTATCTCCAAGGTCTCCCATACCAATGGCCAGAACATGTACGTGTTGATGGTGTAAGGCAACAGCTTGTTTGATGGCTGAATTGTAAGTGCGAATTTAAAGTAACATTAAATTTGAATGAGACGAGAATGAATAAGAATGTAGTAAGTGCATGAGGTGGAATAATCGAGAGAGAGAGAAAGAGAGTGAGAGAGAGAGAGAGAGAGTGAGAGAGATTTAGATTGAGGGAAGTAAAATACGAGAGCTGTGTTTGCACACCCATCTGCAGTCCTTCGATATAAAGAGGAAGTTTCATAAATACAGGAGTATTTTATTTCATTTACATTGTTTTATTGATATTTCTTTATTTTAGGCTAGGCTCACAGGTGTTTACAGGCAATTCCTACAAACTGAGTAAAGACATTAACTCTTAATCTTCACCTAACAGTTACATACACAACATCATATACAAATGTTCAGACGTTGGTGTATGTCCATCATATACTGGTAATTAGTTGGAGAGAGATCAGCGCACCTCATCGCCTGACCATCCAAACAGGTCTCCTGGACAAAAAGAATGTCTTGGTCATGTGGGTCAAGAGATTGAGCGTCGACAGTGGCGATGTGAAAATGTCTGTCTCTACTTTTCCTAATCCCACGGCAGGTACACCTCTGGAAAATTTCTCACCAATGAACACTTCTATAAAGCTACACATGAGGAAAGGGGTAAAAGGCGTACGCTTGGCAATCAGGAATCACTGATTTCTGGCACGTACTACTGATCGTGACTTCAACCTGCACGAACGATGGTCTTAAAAGCAACAAAGATGGCTGACACAACTGACTTTAAATGGCATGAAGCTTTGCCACCAATATCATAACAAAAAAGCAAGTCCAAAGTCGGGAGTGACGTAAAGCTAAGCTCCATCAAAAGAACTGTTGATGGCGGTCATCCAGAGACAAAAACAACAATAACACAATACCTCAAACACACTCAAAACATCTTTCAATCAGGAGCTCCATGCTATACGTGATGGTTGTGTGGAGCCTCGTTCTCGATTGACTAACCTCATCATTCGTACAGACATGTCTTACTGTCATTGATATCGTTAGACCAGCCATCCGTGATGAGGACAACCATTTTGACTCGCCTGTTGACCGTGTCCCGCCCTCCAGCTGACTCGTTAAACATCCCAGCATCTAACACATACTTGAGAGCAGCGGCGGTATTGGTGCCTGCGGCCTCATAGTCGGCACCTAATAGGGCCTAGAAAATTTGACGATGGGATTTAAGAAAACTAGAGATATCAAGCATGAAAATTTACTGGAATGTGAGATTTAAAAAAAAAGAATCCTTTTTAAATTAAAAATTGAAAAGATCAAGTTTATCATGTTCTTTTGTTTAAAAGGTAAGATGTAGGCATAAGAGTAAGACATTGAATTTCCTCCTGGTGAAATGTTTTTACGTACGCTAGTTGGCTATAGAGAAACTATCCCTGTGAAATGTTATTATGTACGCTAGTTGGCTATAGAGAAACTATTCCTGTGAAATGTTATTATGTTCGCTAGTTGGCTATAGAGAAACTATTCCTGTGAAATGTTATTATGTACGCTAGTTGGCTATAGAGAAACTATTCCTGTGAAATGTTATTATGTACGCTAGTTGGCTATAGAGAAACTATTCCTGTGAAATGTTATTATGTACGCTAGTTGGCTATAGAGAAACTATTCCTGTGAAATGTTATTATGTACGCTAGTTGGCTATAGAGAAACTATTCCTGTGAAATGTTATTATGTACGCTAGTTGGCTATAGAGAAACTATTCCTGTGAAATGTTATTATGTACGCTAGTTGGCTATAGAGAAACTATTCCTGTGAAATGTTATTATGTACGCTAGTTGGCTATAGAGAAACTATTCCTGTGAAATGTTATTATGTACGCTAGTTGGCTATAGAGAAACTATTCCTGTGAAATGTTATTATGTACGCTAGTTGGCTATAGAGAAACTATTCCTGTGAAATGTTATTATGTACGCTAGTTGGCTATAGAGAAACTATTCCTGTGAAATGTTATTATGTACGCTAGTTGGCTATAGAGAAACTATTCCTGTGAAATGTTATTATGTACGCTAGTTGGCTATAGAGAAACTATTCCTGTGAAATGTTATTATGTACGCTAGTTGGCTATAGAGAAACTATTCCTGTGAAATGTTATTATGTACGCTAGTTGGCTATAGAGAAACTATTCCTGTGAAATGTTTTTATGTACGCTAGTTGGCTATAGAGAAACTATTCCTGTGAAATGTTATTATGTACGCTAGTTGGCTATAGAGAAACTATTCCTGTGAAATGTTATTATGTACGCTAGTTGGCTATAGAGAAACTATTCCTGTGAAATGTTATTATGTACGCTAGTTGGCTATAGAGAAACTATTCCTGTGAAATGTTATTATGTAAACTAGTTCGCTATAGAGAAAATATTGCTGTGAAATGCTGGGTTTGAATGTGACGTTGAGCACGACGCCTAAGACACGGCAGCCAATGACTGAGTTGCATGGCGCCTATATATACACAACGGCACAGCAACCTACAAAAATACATTTTTAAAAATTCACGAAAGACTGCCGAGACAAAATCTGGTCACATCAATTATACTTTGTGATAAGCCTATAGCTTCTGTTATTTTTTGTAAATATAATCAAACATGACTGTTTGAAGATTTCTAAGAGGCTACTATATTTTACCTACCTGAGAAATCAACAATGTGTCGTCATAGGTTCTGAGGTCAAATAATTTGTGAACGTCGCTTGAAAACGTGAGAGCTGCGAATCTAAACATATTTGGCCCGATGATGAAGTGTTTTGTTATGTTGGCCATGAACTGCAGTTGAGCTTGGTAATTGATGTAACCAATACTAGCAGAGGCGTCGATGACTAGTATCACGTCTGCAGGAATGGGGCTTTCACAGACTGAATGGGGGGAGATATCCACATGAAGGTATTGAGTCTTATTGTGTCAAAAACAAATGTGGTCACAAAGACAGGATTTAAACAATCAATTCACATTTAAAACAAATTTTAAAATTTAAAACGAAAATTCGCGATGTGTTTTTAGTTACTGCCCTATATATTTTTTTTTAAATCTCGTTAAAAAAGAAGTGAATATTTTACCATTGCATTCATGTTATTATAATAACGCAATTTAATATTTTCTATCGCCATCAGTGGGATTAAAGCCAGACCTTGACCTTGCTTTACTTAATTTGTGATACGATTTCCCAACATCTTAACAATTATTTTGTTTTCTAACTTTTTAAAAATGATTGGTTTCTTACTTACAACATATGGTTTCTGAATTACTTACCACTGATATGTTTCAAAATTGCACCTACCTGATAAGTTTCCTACGTACCGCTAATTGGTTTCCTAACTACTAAACACTGATCAATTTCCTATCTATTTACAACTGAATGGTTTTCTATATACTTACCACTGAATAGTTTCATAACTACTTACCATTGATTTCTTGGGTAACTGTGGAGGGTTGATTTAATAAAATATTATAGATACATTACTTTTACATGTACTATACGTTTAGTATACTTTTGTACTAGTTCATTAATAAAGCTTTAATTTAATTTTGTTGATGCACTATTTGTTTGTGTATTTGTATTTTAAATTTCTTTAAATTATCAGCTGAAAAACAATTTATAATTATCATGAACTTTGCAATAAAAGAAAAAGTTTTAGCAAAATTTTGAAACTGTAAAGACACAGAGATAAAACATAACTATAATAGATTTAAAAACAATAAAACTTAGTAAAACTTAAATATTAATGTTGTTCATTGCGTTACATTAATGTTGAATATTTAACATAAGATAATAAAAAAAAACGTCCAATCAAAGATGAGTTACTTACTCTCACAGATTCGATTGGCCACTAGATCCTCCACAAAGTGCAAGACGCTGTAGTTGCCCACATCGAACAGGTTTCTTGGAGGACTGTTGACGATGTTTTGAAGCTCTTGATTATCGCCAAGGTCCCCCACACCAATGGCAAGAACATGGACGTTTTGATGATGTAAGGCTACAGCTTGTTTGATGGCTGAAATGTAAGTACGAAAATTATGTGACAATGAATGAGAAAGAGACGAGATTGAACACGAATGTAGTGAGTGATTGAGATGGAATGATCAAAGGAGTGAGTTAGAGATAGAAAGAGGGTGAAAGGGAGAGACAGAGAGGAAGAGATAGAGAGGGATAGAGACAGAGGTTGAGAAAAAGAATATCAGTTTTGTGATTTCAAATCAATCTGAAAGACATCGCTGTGAAGAAGTAGTTTCATTTATACAGGAGTATTTTAATGTAGTTTACATTGTTTTATTTATATTCATTTATTTTAGAAACTTATATATCACAGAACACCAGCCTTCGGCTTTGCTCACAGTTCCTTACAAACATTTCCTACAATATGAGTAAAGATACCTCACTCTTACTGAGCAAACATATTTACTCTTAATCTTCTCTAACACAGTTACATACACAACATCATATACTAAGGTTCAGGCGTGGGGGGTATATCCATCATAGACTGCTAATAAGTTTGAGAGAGATCAGCGTACATCATCGCCTGACCCCAAAAATATGTCTCCTGGACCAAATGAATGTCTTGGTCATGTGGGTCAAGAGACCGAGCGTCGACAGTGGCGATTTGAAAATGTCTGTCTCTACTTTTCCTAATGCCACGGCAGGTAAGCCTCTACACAACTACTCATCAATGAACAGTTCTTAAACGCTACACACGAGATCAGAGGTCAAGTGAGTACGCTTGGCAATCAGGAATCACTTTTTTCTTGGGCGTGCTATTGACCGTGTCTTTAATCTGTACGAAAGATGATCATAACAGCAACAAATGTGGATGAAACTATGGACGGTAAATGGCATGAAGCTTTGCCACCAATGTCATACAAAACAGCAAGTCTAAAGTCGGGAGTGACGTAAAGCTAAGCTCCACCAATAGAGTTGTTGTTGGTGGTCATACAGAGACAAAAACAATAATAATACAATAAATCAAATACACTCAAACATCTTTAGATCAGGAGCTTGAGGCTATACGTGCGGTTGTGTTCAATGTTCCCTCTAACGTTCGTTGGTCCGTGTGCAAAGTAAAAAATCTCGTGTGCAAAGTTGCACAGAAACCAAATTTATTTGATTTATTTTAAAAAATTTACTGCGCGGAAATTCTAAACTGCTGCGCGGCGTTGGTCAGATATCTGCACGGCCGCGCAGTCGTGTAGCTTAAAGGGACACTTTGGTTGTATGTAGCCTCGGTCTCGATTTACTAACCTCATCATTCGTACAGACATGTCTTACTGTCATTGATATTGTTAGACCAGCCATCCGAGATGAGGACAACCATTTTGACTCGCTTGTTGACCGCGTCCCGCCCCCCAGCTGACTCGTTAAACATCCCAGCATCTAACACATACTTGAGAGCAGCGGCGGTATTGGTGCTTGCGGCCTCATAGTCGGCACCTAATAGGGCCTAGAAAATTTGACGATGGGATTCAAGAAGACAAAAGATATCAAGCATGAAAATGCAATCAAATCTGAAATTAAAAAGAATCCTTTAAAAAAATAATTTAAAATATCAAAAGTATACCATGTTGTTTTGATTTAAAGGTCAGATGTAGGTATAAGAATAAAGACAAGGATTTTTCTCCTAGTGAATTTTATGTGTCCACTAGTTATGTTATCTTATCTTACCTGTTACAGACACTCCTTCTATGCAGAAGTTTATTGCGTCCTACGCTCATCTACGGTTTTTGTTTAGTCCTGCACTTTTATTAGAGATTTGAATGTTGATAAAGCGTAGGTTTTCCTGGTTTCTTCAGGCAACCCAATTCTACCCCCGAATTCCGGATGGGAAGAACGAAAATTTGTATGTTTGCATACGGAATCAGGAAGGTGTTTTTATCGTTATTTCTATCTGAGGGTTGTTTTAAGTTATCTTTATGTTGTATTTCTAAACTATAATTAATTGCTTTATGTATGATTACTACTTTACTCTTCGTTCTTCTATCCTCTAGTGTTTTGAGGGATTAATGATTTAACTAATGGTTTTCCTCTTGTCAGTTTTGAATATTCTCAGTAATGAAGTTCGTAGCGCTTTTTTGAATTGGTTCTAGTTTTCAATGTTTTCTTTGGTGGATGGGTCCATACAGAAGATGCATATTCTAGTACAGGTCTCACCAAAGTGAGGTAGCATTTTAGTTTTATATCACTATTAAATTTGTAAAAGTTTCTTTTTATAAAACTTAAGGTTTTGTTTGATTTTTTAATAACTTCATTGAGATGGGGATTCCATGAAAGTTTCTCATTTATTATGACTCCTAAGTATTTTGCTACTTTAGTTTGGGTCCGTTTTTTTCTATGAATGAAATGTTTTGAATTTCTTTCTTTCTTTTTCTTTGTTACTCTTAACAGTTGACACTTTTCTCGGTGGAAAGACATACTCCAGTTAGTTTCCCATTTTTTCAATTCATCTAAGTCTTTTTGTAAAATTTTGATATCTTGTTCACATTTAATTGTTCTAAAATATACAATCACCAGCAAATAACCTAACTTTTGTTCCTGTTGAGATGCTGTTGGGTAAATCATTTATATACATTAAAAAGAGTAAGGGACCTAACACAGTTCCTTGAGGAACTCCTGAGTTAACCTTTATTGGTGCATATTTAGATCCATTAATTATTACAGTTTGCACCCTATCCAAAAGGACGTTCGCTATAGAGAAGCTATTTTTGTTAAATGTTTGGTTTGAATGTGACGTTGAGCATGACGTCTGAGAAACAGCAGCCAATGACTGAGTTTTATGGCGCCTAAAATATACACAACGGCACAGGAACCTATTAATTTTCTTTTTAACAAATAGACCAAAGACTGCCGAGACGATGTTTGTTCACTTGAATTGTACTTTCTGATAAGCCAAGCATTGCTACTATTTTTTTAAATATGATCAAACATGACTGTTTGAAGATTTCTAAGAGGCTATAATAATTTACCTACCTGAGATATCAACAATGTGTCTTCATAGGTTCTGAGGTCAAATAATTTGTGAACGTCGCTTGAAAACGTGAGAGCTGCGAATCTAAACATATTTGGCCCGATGATGAAGTGTTTTGTTATGTTGGCCATGAACTGCAGTTGAGCTCGGTAATTGATGTAACCAATACTAGCAGAGGCGTCGATGACCAGTATCACGTCTGCAGGAATGGGGCTTTCACAGACTAGAGTCTGGACTGATAGGTGTAGACATCCAAATGAGGTCATTGATTGTGATTGGTTCAAATACAAATGTTTTCATAAAGACATGAACTAACGAATAAAACAACATTTAAAACATGTGAAATTTACAAATGTTTTCATAAATACATGAACTAACGAATAAAACAACATTTAAAACATGTGAAATTTACAAATGTTTTCATAAATACATGAACTAACGAATAAAACAACATTTAAAACATGTGAAATTAAAATTTTTAAGATGCAGGTTCCCGATTTACTTTTAATTTTTGCATTTTTTTTCCACCTCCATATAAAAAAAAAGGTTAAGACATTTTCTTTACATTCATTTTTTAACATTTTACCGCTATTGCAATTTTGTTTATTTTTGTCGCCAACTATGTACTTTAAAGCCATACCTTGTTATACTTAAAAAGCATTATACTTTTGAATGGTTAAACATTCAACATTTTCTAAAAGGATTGTATCCATTCATTTTATTTTCATCGAGTGAAAAGCTTCTTTGTTTATAACACATGTCTTTAAATGTGTATATCTGCTTTGAACGCTGAACTAACTCTACAACGTTAACCTCTTCAATGGAGGCTACTGTACCTGTAAGTATTGGGCCCAAAATCAGAATGATTGGTAGAAGGATCATAACTGCTGCCATCTTGTTCATTCCGAAGGGAACAAAATAAGATTTAAAATGATTCTACACACCTGATCTTGGTCTGGAAACAAAACAACTTTCAAGTCTTATCAATCTAGGGCCATGGTCGGTCAAGTCCAGGACATTTGAGTATGTTCATAGAGCATTCCTGATAGTATTGGTCAATTCAAAGAAAGAAAGAAAACATAAGTTTATTCATGACTTCTCTCTCTCTCTCTCCCTCTCTCTCTCTCCCCCCCCTCTCTCTCTCTCTCTCTCTCTCTCACTCTCTCTCTCTCTCTCTCTCCCTCTCTCTCCCCCCTCTCTCTCTCACTCTCTCTCTCTCTCTCTCTCTCTCTCTCTCTCTCTCTCTCTCTCTCTCTCTCTCTCTCTCTCTCTCTCTAACACGCTCTCTCCTTTCGGGTACTATGAGTTTACAATGTTCTATCAATACAATATTTCTACTTAAATGCAATTGCTAACAAGGCCAAGTGCTGGTGGGCCAACTTTGCATGAATATTTCATGTCTAATAAAAGGAAAAGTGTAAGTGATAGATATGGTACTTGTCACTGGTACTGTTTCAATACTTAATGGGTGCATCAAACGTATTGGTGTGAGAACTAGTGCTCAAAGGTAATAAACACTTTTAAATGTAAAAATTTTGTGTTGTAACAACTAAACTTCGTTTTATTTGTTTCCATCGTACATTTCTTGAGCTTAACACTAGGTCTTTCGAAATGATTACAACTTTTCTTGTCAGTAGTTTTCGTGAGTACCTTAATTTTTACTATCTTTGCTAATACATATTATTTAATTATTTAATTTTTTTAAAGACTTATACTGATTAAAATTTAACTTAGAAGATTTTATTTCCAACATAACCTAAGAGAGATAACTTTTGCAACAAAATTACCCTTTTCAAAATAATTCAATTATCTCCATCTTGAAAATTGTAATATAATTTCCACAGTTAAAAAACAATTGCTATTTTTTAATTTACCTGTAATTAAGTAACAAAACGTGTTGTGATTTAATTAAATCTAAGAAATAGAAATAACGAAAATAAAAATATCTATTACGTGTGGTAAAAATTATAATATAAATAATTCAAGATGTTTGTTTAGACCAGCCGGTTACTTTGAGGTAGAAGCACACAGCACTATGTATGTGTTTAGCTACGACATGATTGGTTAATTTTCAAAAATATTTTATTGAGAGTATCTGCTTCCACCCCCACCCACACCCACAGAAGCTCCTTCTGCTCTATGCTGACCAAGGGGAAATGTATTTAAAAACCGAAAATCATTAACTATCTTATCTCATCTTAACTTATTTTATTTTTATCGAATCTAGTCTTATCTATCACATAGACTCCATCTTTATATAAGGTTTTTTCGTCCTACGCTTCTACGTAGTTTATATATAGTCTTGCAATTATAATTAGACTTTTGAATGTTTATAATATGTTGGTTTTGCTGGATTGTTCGGGAAACCCACTGCGTGCCCAAAATTCCGACTTGAAAAGGTGGGATTTTATAGGTTTTAAGTCTTTTTATCCCTAGTATTTTATTGTTGTATATCCAAGCTAGAATCTAATGTCGTATATGCTACTTCGACTTAGCTCTTTTTTAAAAATATTTTTTAAATATTATATTTTTATTGTTATTTTTTCTTAAAGCGTCGAGTGTTTTCTAGGTTTGGTAATTTAACCATTTGAGATAACTACTGTGCACTTCAGATTTCTCAGCGTAAGAATACGGATGATATCAGTTACGTCTCCAGATTTGCTATAAATTGCACCTATAATGATATAACACGATGGTCAACAAAAATAACGACAAGACCGAGTCAGTGTTGAGGCTGAGGTAAACAACACATGCATGCTCCATAACTTTGCCCTCTGTTAGCGCATGTTTTCATAACACATAAAACGAAATTATTTGAAATATATTTTAAGTTCTGATCCACTGACAATGTTGATTTAACGAATTGCTAGCTAAGAGGAATGATGGACAAATAAATATCAACTCTGTTGACTTACGATAAAAGAATAACTCTAAACACCGCCATGCACTGTCATTTCATTGATATTTCTTTATATTATTATATTTTTTTTAAAAATTGCTATAAAAATAAATTACTGTATTAGTTTAAAAAAACGTATTACTATTATTATTGTTATTATTATTTGCAAGGAGCGAAGAGAGAGACGTGCCAAGAGAAAGGCAGAGAAAAAAAGGAAACAATGCCAACGTCCATTGACGACGTATGGATGCCATACATATTTTTTATCAAATTATTTTATTCTCACCCCTTTCAAACAATTTCTAAATTTAAAAAAAAATATTCTCCTAGCACCCATTAATTTATTTTAGAAAAATATGTATTTAAGGATTTTCGAGGAAGAAAGAAAGAGAGAGCGAGAGAGAGAGAGAGAGAAAGAGAGAGAGAGAGAGAGAGAGAGAAAGAGAGAGGGATAGAGTGAGAAAGAAAGAGATAGAGAGAGAATTGAGAGATAATAAAATGAAATACACTGATCACTGGTAGAGGGAAATGGCCTGTGAGTTTGAACAACAAAAACTGTTGTCTAACTATAAGTAATGAAAATAAAATTGTATGTTTCACACACACACACACACACACACACACACACACACACACACACACACACACACACACACACACACACACACACACACACACACACACACACACACACACACACACACACACACACACACACACACACACACACACACACACACACACACACACACACACACACACACACACACAAAAGAAATCCGTTAACTCTTCAAATTTTAAATAAATTATTTAAAAAAAATACTTCCTTGGTGACTCGGAGGAATATTGTGTTATATGACATTTGATATCACTTAGCTACGTGGAAAAGGCACCTTCTTGTCGAGGTCACATAATACTGAAGTTTGCCCACCCCACCCAACTCCATAGTTTAACCAAACTATAAAGATAGAAAAGATACGATGTTGAAGACGATTTAGGTTTTGAAAGACTCTTGACTGCACTTCTCTGATACCAGCTACTTGTTCAAGTGGGGAGTACAGACAGGTGATGTGACTCATAATGACATTTTGGGCGGTGAGGATGTTCGAGATAACAGATTTCTGAGGAAGACAAAGCAAATACTTGGACAGATGGACAATACAACGTCACTTGGGGTGAAAGGTGAAGGTTGTGGATGTGCACTTAATGAACCTTTGTGATCATACAACTGTCATCATGCCACTGTCATTATGTCATTGTCATCATGCAACTGTCATCATTTCAATGTCATCATGCAACTGTCATCATGCCACTGTCATGCAACTGTCATCATGTCACTGTCATCCTGCCATTGTCATCATGCCACTGTCATCATGCTAATCTCATCATGCAACTATCATCATGCAATGGAAATTGTCATGTTTTCACCTTAGTATCAAGGGACATATATCGTTTTTAACTGGTTTCCAAATTAGGGAACAAAACATTAGTAAATTTTTAATGTAACTTTTTATTGTGATGATAATATTCACAGATTCTTTCTCTATGATTACATACACAAGTAATATATGTACTTTCGTAATGTTATATTGAACACGAAATTGACACTTCATCAAGCAAATTTGTGTTCGAATTTTAACGAAATATTTGAAAAAATTTTCAACGCAATGACAACAAACACAAACATTTCTACCCTGTTTACATGTTATCCATTTACAAACATTTGTAGAGAGGCTTCACGATCATTTAAATGCCCATTTAAGTTTGAATTACATGCAGATATATGCGTGTCAGTGTTTGTTAGTGTTTATAAGTGTTAGTGTTTGTATGTGTCAGTGTTTGATAGTGCTAGTGTATGCTAGTGTTTGTTTGTGTTTGTGTTATATAATTTTATTGTTTGCTAGTGTTAGAATTTGTTAATGCTAGTGTTTTTGTTAGTGTTTGTTAGTGTTAGGGATTGTTAGTGTTTGTTAATGTTAGTGTATGTTATTGTTACTGTTTGTGTTAGAGTTTGTTTGTGTTAGTGTTTGCTAGTTTTAGTGTTTGTTAGTGTAAATGTTTGTTAGCGTTACTGTTTGTTAATGTTTTAGTTTTTTGTTATTTTTAGTGTCTTTAGTGTTTGTGTTTGTGTTAATGTTGTTGCTGGCGCTAGTGTTAATGGTATGTTCATTTGAGTTCACACATAGTGGTCAGCTGTGTTAGCCAACTTGACTATGTTCAAAAGCGAAGTTGTAATTATCGTTACAGTTGATCTGATGGACGTCATCGCATATCAGAATCTTGGAATTGAACTGCAGACCTTCGGGGCACGCCAGATGGAAGGAGTTGTGCGCCACACACTCCACGAAGTGCTCACAACTACCTGGGTCAGGATAGATGCCGTCTGGGAGATTAAACTGCTGGCAGACGTTAGTCAGGTCTGGATGGAGAAGTTAGTTATGTTATTGTTAAAATTGTTTAAAAAAAAACACTTCAAGAAAATAATTATATCACTGGATTAACAGTAGTCGTATGGCGATTGAGACCTCACACGTACGAGAATAAAAATACGACCCCTGGCCTATTTATGTCGACCACTGGCCTATTGATGTCGACCCCCTGGCCTATTGATGTCGACCCCTGGCCTATTGATTTCGACCCCTGGCCTATTGATGTCGACCCCTGGCCTATTGATGTTGACCCCTGGCCTATTGATGTCGACCCCTGGCCTATTGATGTCGACCTCTGGCCTATTGATGTCGAGCCCTGATGTCGACTTTCACAATTATGTTGAATTTCTACTGTATGCAAATTTATTATTTTTATACTTCTCCAAATCAAATTTTAAAGCCCTAAAATATCCTGTGCCTTTAAGGTATAAATCGTTTTTTAGCCCATGCGCCAACTACATTTCAAATTTAGAAGTTCTGGAAGATATAAATCATTTATATTTTTCATGTGGATTATCAAAAAAAAATGAACATGGAGTAATCAATAATTTGAAATAGTTTTAGTAACTTATCTATTCTCTTCCTGCAATTAAAATAACAACGATTTAGTAAATGCCACCCACATACTTTTTAAAAATTATCTATGAACCATTCTTGTGCTTCGTAAAAATATATATATGGGATTTTAACATCTAACATTTCACTTTAAGTATTGTTTATACCTCAGAAATAAGCACTGTAGTAGATTTTTATAAAAGTAGACATTAAATTAGACTATACGACGAGATTTTATGTTAATATACTTGGAAATATTTACGAAATCACATCATACATACCTATTGTTTTAGTGGATCATAAGCATGAATTTTATAAATAAATACAATTTAATTTTTTCTCTCAAAACTTTTATAAGGTTAATACAGCTCTTAGAGTAAGATTCATAAAATTTAGTCTGAGGATTTTTATCCACCCAGTGCAGACAAACATGGATACAGTGGAAGAACTTCAACGAATCAACCATATTTGTGGAGCAAGGTAATCCATGCTACTAATCAAACCTTGTTTGCAAAAAAAAATAAAAAAATGTTTCAATTGGTGACGTCATTATTAGATTATTCAAAGCCCGAGGGTTTAACTGAATTTAATAATTATTATTGTACTAGTGTAATGTAATCTCTTACCGTAATGTGGCGATGTGGTTGTCGCGATGTGAGATGTGGTGTAGATGTTGGAGGTGGTCCTGACGTCATTGCATGGCGCCGCTTGGTGGGGGCTGGTGCACTGGCTGGATATCGGGTCAAAGACCAGACCACTCGGGCAGGCGGTCACCGTGGTCAGATAGTTGGTGCAGGTCAAGTAGAAGGCGCAGTCATAAGGGTGGGGGAAGGTGCCAGAGTTCCAGTTGTTTTGTCGACAGACATAGGAGAGGTCTTAAAAAGGAGAAAAAAAGTACAACTTTTAAAACAAATTTACAACCTTTAAAACGAATTTACAACATTTAAAACAAATAGACATTCTATAAAACAAATAGACATTCCACATTCTATAAAACAAATAGACATTCTATTTAAAAAATGGACAACCTTTAAAACAAATAGACATTCTATAAAACAAATGAAAAACCTTTAAAACAAATGGACAACCTTTAAAACAAATGGACAACCTTTAAAACAAATAAACTTTCTATAAAACAAATGAAAAACCTTTAAAACAAATGGACAACCTATAAAACGAATGGACAACCTAAAAACTCTCTTCGTTTTAAAGCTGATACTGAAGTAAGCGTTACTGAACTTTTCAGAAGGATACTTAGGTTCAGAAAATTAAATTTAAAAGAAATTCTGGCTTTCAAAAAAAATATTGAGGATATATTTATTTTAAAGAAACATCGTTTGATTGGCTATTGCCATTTAGGATTTGTTTCCCCATTAAGCTACAGTGAACACGGCTTAAATGGCGGCTGGATAGCGAAGTCCACAGTGTGCTCGACTCACAAGCTGAGGGGCGTTGGATCTATACCACGTTAAAGCCACAATACAAATGCTGATGAATGACTATTGCTAAAACAAAGTCCTCCGCTGACCTGGAGAGGAGATGGGAGCTGCCAGGTCTACCAAGCCCCGAGAAAGTTTTAATGGAAACATTAGAACCCCCCTACGACCTCAAGGTTATGGGACACACACAAAAAACAACAACAAAAAAACAACAAAAACAACAACAAAAAAACCAACCAAAAGAAAAAACTGAACACGAAAAACACGAAACAATAAAATTGGTTTCTTTATGTTTACAAATGTAGTTATTAAATTAAATAATAACTTAACATGAAAATAATGATTCTAATATCGAATTTTGTTTAATTTTTTTAATGAATCATTCATTTAACACAAAGAAATATTTAGGTCCAACCAGTTCCATTTTAAACAATTTCCGGTCTTAATTTTCGCTATTTTAGCTTCTGTGGTAATTTAGTCGTTATCTCCTTGTATAGCTTTATTCTATGTCATAGATATTTCAGCAAAATTTGGTTTTTGAGTACAGCCGTACAGGGAAAAGTAATTGAAACTTACCCGCATGTGTCGTTGTAGGTGGTGGCGCCAATGTGGTGTATCCAGGGTTGGGATTGTAGTCGTTGTGGTCCAGGCAAGAGGGAGTGTCGTCTCGAAACGTGCACGTCAGTTTAATGGGGTCAAAGACCAGCTCAGGGGGGCACTTCATGATGGCGGTGTGCAGGAACGTGCACTCGATAAACTTGGTGCAGTCAAACGGATGTGCGTGGATGCCATTGACCCAGAGTTGCTCACTGCACACATTCCACAGGTCTGGACAGAGACAAAAAATGTGTTATTATGAAGCTTATTTTCTGCTTTTTTTGTGTGAGACTTTTGATAGACTCACACAGCAGGTGAAGGAAAATATAATTACATCAAAACCTTTAGCGATCACATTACTTTTTTAAATATTATATTTGATTTAAGATATCAGAGCAGTTTATGATAAATTATCATTCATGAAAATTAAGCGTGTGTGAAAAGCATAAATACAATTTACTTCATGATTTAAAATGGGAATGAATTTCAAATTATCATCTTAAATTAAATAATTATAAATTATTTTTACTTCCCTACTTTTGTCACAATAGGGCTCAAGTTGCAGCTAATGAGTTCTGATGGAAAATATTCCACGGCCTAGGAGAAATCTACTCAGTTCAAAAGAACGATTTCCAACATCTACTTCCCCATACATTATAACAAATAATATGGGTTTACGACGCTGCTGTTACAATAATTTCACTTTTTCTCCAGGCTGCATTGTTTATGATAATTTCTTTACTTACCGCCTAAAGACACTTCGCTTGGAACTGTAAGAACAGAAGGAATTTACATCGTTGCAGTTTTTATTTAAAAAAAATTAAGACTACATCAGCAATTAAACAAAAAAAAGTAATTTGAAAATTAAATTGAACGGTGTTAAATAAGATGTCTTTCCCCCTGGCAAGGTGAACACTTCCAAAGACCAGAACATTAACTTGCTCCATTCCCCTAACACTTAAACACACGCACACAGTAGCTCACACACAATCACTAATTGTAATTCATCGAAAAAAAATTAACATATACATTATTTTTTCTAAAACACAAAATTGCTGAAAAAGAAGAATTAAAAATGCTTAATAAAGATAATAATCTTATTTTGTAAAATATATCTATTAACATAAATACATCTGGTCGTCTACTGATTTGATAAGATGTGCTCACTGTCACACGTGCGGTTGGCTACTTCCTCTTCCAGGCGGTGAAGTACCTCGTAACTCGGGGCCGTGAAGATGTTGGAGACGCCGCTGGAAAGGGCTACGAGCTCGGCATAGTTGACCTCTGAACCTATCCCAATGGATATCATGTGTACGCCCCTGTCTTTGTGACGACCCGCTTGTATCCTGGCTGGAAGTTTCCACAAGTATTACACATAAGTAATTAAATAAATACAAATATTTATTTTGTTGTCTATAGACTACTTTGACATTGTGGAACTTTTTGAAATAATCTCTAAAATTTCCATATCAACAACAGAAGACTAGTGATCTCAGCCTCACAAATATATTTATTTGTTCACACGATATTCATACGTTTCTTTCACATGACAACATTGACTCACTGTCTGTTTGGTTGCTTGATTCTCCGTCTGTCATGGTGATGATGATCTGTGTTACATTTGCCCGTCCACCAGCCGCGGCACTAAACATTCCCTGGCTGGTGATGTAGCTCAAAGCTGCCCCTGTGTTTGTGCTGCTGGACAGGTAGGTGGCGTCAGCGATGGCCTTTGGGAGAAAGTTATGAGAGTTTGGCCGAAGCGTCGTAAAGCACTTCAATTTGTTTTTATTTTTAGTTAATAAAAATAATATTGCAAACTAGACTGAGTCGCCTAAATGTATTAAATTTTGAGTTCTATTCATATGAAAAGCTTACCCTGTACTGAAACTATTGTGGTGAAAGGGAGGGGGGGGGTGAGGGAACTGAGTGATTCAATCAATTTGTGGGAGACTTTTATGTGTAATGTTAGGAGGAGAATGGGGCTAGCTATATATGATTGGAGTGAGGGAAAGTTCTCGTTACAAACACATTGTTTGTGGTGTAAACTTGAGGTGAAGAAGAAATGTTGA
The DNA here is from genome assembly GCA_944989445.1 of Ampullaceana balthica. Classification (NCBI taxonomy): domain Eukaryota; kingdom Metazoa; phylum Mollusca; class Gastropoda; family Lymnaeidae; genus Ampullaceana; species Ampullaceana balthica. Next base: position 87,870 of record CALYLW010001628.1, on the reverse strand, counting down.
TGTTATTAGTACCTAGTACCCGGTATAGGTGCACATGGGTGTTGTGTAAACTTGATGTGAGGAAGAAATGTTGATGTTATTAGTACCCGGTATAGGTGAACATGTGTGTTGTGTAAACTTGATGTGAGAAAGAGATGTTCATGTTTTGAGTACCCGGTAAAGTTGGGTGTGGTCACTGTAGGTTCCGAGGTCAAACAACTTTTGGACTCCCGTGCCGAAGATCAGGGCAGCAAATCTGACGTCATTTGGTCCGAGTCGAAAGTTCTGGGTCAAGTTTGCGGCGAACTGAAGCTGTCTCTGGTAGTTGGTGTATCCGATGCTGCTGGACGAGTCCAGGACAAGTATGATGTCTGCTATCGTCAGGTTCTTGCAGGTCGTGGTAATAACTGCAACATTGGAATAAACTGAGAATTCTTGGACGAGATGGTCTGAGAATGGCTGCTACATGGAGCGATGCATTGAATAACTTCTCTCGACATACAGATACACATTTGAGATCGTCATTTGTACATAATGTACGCTAACACGATATACAGTTTATGATGCTATATAAATGGTATACAACTTAACTTGCAACACAAACGTGTTACATAGTTTTTGTATAAGTATTACAGATAGATTATAAAATTACACACCTTCGCACCTCAAAAAACGTTTGAACAATTGTTTAATATTTCATTTATATACATCAACTTAATAATAATTTAATCACTATGGAAATGGTGCATTTATTTTTATACACGAAACAATGAAGAGCAATTTTCTTACTGGTCATCTACCTTTGACTTGAATTATCTACCTTCGTTACATGTTCTGATAGTAACTTCCGCTTCCAGACTATGCAACACAGCAAAAGTGTCCGCCTGGAAGACATCAAGTTCTGAGCTTGCAATGGCCAGAAGTTCGTCCCTGTAAGCATCAGCAATACCAATGGCCAGCACGTGGACACCGGAACTCTTGAGCAAGTTTGCCTCTTGGGCCGTCTTGTCAAAACTGCTGGACTCTCCGTCTGTAAGAACGATGGCGATGTGGGGCACCCCCTGGCGTGCGCCGTTTGACGGGTGAAATGCTGTAGTCCTGGCGTATTCCAGAGCCGAAAATGTGTTTGTGTTAGCAGCCATGTAGGTCGTATTCAGAATCGCCTGTCAAAGTAATAAGCAGTCTTTAATCACAGCATGTTAAATAATTACACTATACAATTTGTACTTGAAGCAATATCATTCTAAATTACAAGTCATTTAAATAATAGTAATTACAAAAGATAATGGACTAATAGTTAACATCGAAACTTTTTTTGTGGAATTTTCCCCCCGAAGATTTAAAAAAGAAGACAACATTATGTTATAATATTAAACTTTTAACAAGTTAAATTCAATTTAGGGATGATTTGGTAATTAGTATTTTCAATAAATATTAAACCGTATACCCGAAGTTTGATCGCAATCGCATAAATATTTATGGAAAGTCTGACACCTAGAATTGTTAAATTTTAAAAAAGTCTCTGAATTGATTTTATGTTATTAAAACCCACTGGAACACTTTATGTAATTTACGATTCTCCACTCTACACTAACATATGCTTTTCAACACTAAAATATTAAAATCCTTTTTGGCCGAAAGAACGCTGAAGTATGTAATGACCTTTATCAACGTTTCTCCTATACATATTTGGCAGAAAAAACGTTACAAAATATCCAGTGTTAATATGCTAGTAGGAGTAGTGTATGGTAAAGTGAATTTTATTTTGTTATTTAATAGTACACAATTCTGTTTAATAATTTTCCTTTAAAAATTCACCTAATAATTTTAATGTCTTTCAAAGACGTTTATGTAAAAACAAAATGAATACAAAAAACCGAAGAAAAAAAAGACTTTTCTACTACAGTAATTGGTATTGCAAAGTGATGTATTGGAATTATAATATACCTATTCATTATCTTTCTGTAGGTCAGGAGAAACAAATAGATGGGACGATATTTGTTTTGTTGTCTCATAACATGAACAGACAAATAAAACCCGCAAAATATGCAAACCTTATACTCCACACTAAGCCTTATATAAACTTATCAGATCTATGATTATGTGACTCACGTGCTCTAATGATAGGTGGTCATAACTCTTGTTGAACCCAAACACATTCTGGACAGTTGATGAAAACACGATGGCGCCAAACTGGACGTTGTTAGGGCCAAGAGTGAAGGGCTTGGTCAGTCCGGCCACAAACTGCAGCTGTGTGGTGAAGTTGTGGATACCGATGCTGGACGACGCGTCCATGATGAACAGAATGTCGCCTCTGGAAGTGTTCTTACACTCTGGGGCTGTGAGCAGGGCGGGGGTAGGGAAGAGTTCAGAGGAACAAACAATAGATTCAGTTAAACGTTGCTCTTAGGCTTTTGCTGATATTCAAATCTCGAGTCAACCATAGAGCTGACAAAAAGCATCATATACGTTTATGTTTTTAAAAATAGTCATTACTTAGCTTGGGTAACTTGCAAATAAATGTAAGTTAATTCTAAGAAATTGAAGTTTTATTACAGGAGTTGATTGTGTCTGAAAATTTGTTTCTCTACTGATAACACTCTCAACATTGTATCAAGTAGACTATCAAGGCAGATTGTTTGAAAAGAATATATGAAAGATTTGAGCTAAAGAGAGAATTGTCTGAATTGGAGCAAATGATTAACTATTTGACCAGACCACATAAAGCATTGATGGATGACTGACCAGAAGTGGCTGTAGAGATTGTTGTCTTGACGTCATTGCAGGGAGCCGCTATGTTTGAGTCCACACACGTCCCTCGGATAGGGTCAAACGACTGACCACTCGGACAAGAGAAGACTGACGTAGAGAACCCATGGCAGACGACATACAATGAACAAGTGTCCGGGTGAGGAAATGTGCCGACAGCCCAGTTATTTTCACTGCAGATGTTTTGACTGGCTTCAGGAACATGGAAATATCAGCAATAAATGAAATAAATGATACTAGAATAACATTGTAGTATACGAAATAGAGGTTAATTATACACTATTCTAATACTGGATATAAATGATACTAGAATAACATTGTAGTATACGAAATAGAGGTTAATTATACACTATTCTAATACTGGATATAAATGATACTAGAATAACATTGTAGTATACGAAATAGAGGTTAATTATACACTATTCTAATACTGGATATAAATGATACTAGAATAACATTGTAGTATACGAAATAGAGGTTAATTATACACTATTCTAATACTGGATATAAATGATACTAGAATAACGTTGTAGTATACGAAATAGAGGTTAATTATTACCTATTCTAATACTGGATATAAATGATACTAGAATAACATTGTAGTATACGAAATAGAGGTTAATTATTACCTATTCTAATACTGGATATAAATGATACTAGAATAACATTGTAGTATAAGAAATAGAGGTTAATTATACACTATTCTAATACTGGATATAAATGATACTAGAACAGTGGTTCCTAACCTTTTGGGGTCCATGCACCCCTTCAGATGCCCAAAAAAGTTCATGCACCCCCTCATGAAACTTGCAGAAAATGCATAATAAACTATGTTTATTTTAGGAACACAACAGTTTTGACAATAGTCAACAGGGAATTTAGTGAGAGATCTGCTGCTTCCTATGATCAATCAGCTATTTAAATCTGGAAATACCCATCAAAGGACCTTTGAAATGTTGAAAGGTGCTCTGAAATTTCCCCTTTGATGTTGTCAGGCAGTGATCCCTCGGTACTTCCTTCTGCAGCAGATATTACAAATTCATCCAAGAGTGGAGAGTTTGCCAAGTTGGACTTTTCTAGTCGTCGTTGGAATAGTGGCAGTTTGTTAAGGAAGGCTTGCAATCTCTCAGTACCATCCATTACAGTCAAAGCAGGTCCATGAAGAGATGTGTTCAACTCATTCAAGATGGAGAAGATGTCAGGCAGCTATGCCAAGTAATGAATGAAATTTGCAGAAAGATGTACCTTTCAAAAAGGTTGTATATGGGCACCCTTAGACGTGGCATGCCTTGCTTATGGTTTAAATTTTCCGACTATTAGTTTTTCTTTATTTTTTTCCTCTTTTTTTCTTCCCCTTTTTCTTTTTTTTTCTCTGAATGGTTCATGCACCCCCTGGAACCTGCTCATGCACCCCTTGGGGGTGCATGCACCACTGGTTAGGTACCCCTGAGTTAGAGGGTCACCGGAAGAGATATTTATATGACGTATTTTATGACAAAATTAAATTATTTTTAGAAAACTGTGACGCAAAATACAAAATTCCGAGGAACATGTAGAGCGAACCGATCACTTTGCGAAAGTTTTCCCATCAATTTTCGACATGTACAGAACGATACGCGAACTAGTAAAAAAAACGGTTGTACATGGGCGCCCTTTAACGCGGCATGCCTTGCTTGTGGTTTACATTTTCAGATTATCAGTTTTTCTTTATTTTTTTCCTTCTTTTTTTTTCTTCCTCTTTTTCTTTTTTTTCTCTGAATGGTTCATGCACCCCCTGGAACCTGCTCATGCACCCCTTGGGGGTGCTTGCACCACTGGTTAGGAACCCCTGTACTAGAATAACTTTGTAGTATACGAAATAGAGGTTAATTATACACTATTCTAATACTGGATATAAATGATACTAGAATAACAGTGTAGTATAATAAATAGAGGTTAATTATACACTATTCTAATACTGGATATAAATGATACTAGAATAACATTGTAGTATACGAAATAGAGGTTAATTATACACTATTCTAATACTGGATATAAATGATACTAGAATAACATTGTAGTATAAGAAATACAGGTTAATTATACACTATTCTAATACTGGATATAAATGATACTAGAATAACATTGTAGTATAAGAAATACAGGTTAATTATACACTATTCTAGTATGAAATACAAATGATACTAGAATAACATTGTAGTATACGACATAAAGGGTGATTAAATATTATGGTAATATAAGAAATAAATGATTCTTAAATAACAAGGTAATGTAAGAAATGCATTTTTTAAACAACACTGTAATATAATAATTAGCAATTATAAAATCATATTATAAACAATATAATTTTCAAAAATAGAAAAACTAAGAGCTTTTTTATTTAAGCGCCGATGGAAGGATTCGCAAGGAACAGTAACAACATACTATCATCATAATGGAAAGATTGGTTACATATCGTAAGGTAATTGTGAGACCAGTATTGTATTCCACTAAAACTGTGTACGTTTAATTTAAAAGGATTATACATTCCTTATAACTACAAATTAAAAGTTAAAATTTATGAACCACATTAAGACTGTGTATCTTATAAATAAAACAAGTAATAAAATCTCGAATGAGTATTTAAACGCAATTTCCAACAAAGAATTTCCGATATTTTTATTCAAGAGAAATTATTCTTGATTACATTAAAAGTCATTTCACATCACTAATTCTGAAAGTTGAAAAAAAAATGACGTCATATCCCCTCACGCTACATCACACCAAGAATGTGTCAATCTAATGCGCACCACGCAACAATTTAACATAAGCATTCACGAAGAGGGAAAACCCCATTAACTATCATGCTAGATTACATTAAAAGGCATTTCAAATCAATAATTTTGAAACTTAACAAAACAATTGCTTTCAAAAATTCCTTCCAAAATTAAGGAAGTAGAAACTACTACCTTAACTGACAAATTATCTCTCCAACATTGTTCTAAATATCATTAGCTATTGTTTGACGTTTGTTTCAACCCGATAGATGTTATGGTTGGCGAGAAATTGAAAATTTCTTTTTTTTTGTTGTAATTTTCCAGGAAATCCAGTAAACCTTTTCGGTATTTTTTTGTCCGTTGCACATCCTTGGGATCTCCTTAGCATATTTGCAAAAGACACGAACACTCTATCTGGTATGGTTCAGGAGAAGTTGCATTGTCAAGCTTGACAGACATTTTTCCAAGAGAAATTGCGTAAATAATTAGTAAGCTGTTAAGTAGTTTCTTGTAAACACGACTTTACTAGGCATATAATTAACCAATGTATAGACTTGCATTCTCGCCGTCTCATTGTACTTGGGTGTAGCATGGTGTGGTTGAATGATCCTCACATTGTACTTGGGTGTAGCATGGTGTGGTTGAATGATCCTCACATTGTACTTGGGTGTAGCATGGTGTGGTTGAATGATCCTCACACTCTAACCACAGGTAGCCAAATGTAACCATACGCTACATTTAATGAACTTAGGGCCAAAGTCATCATTGAAGAAATGCTTATTTCTGCCTCATTGGTTGCAAGGCAATGTATTAACTGTTTAATTGTAGGCTTTATAGTGGCCTTGTCGATATGTTATCTCATAGCTCTTATTGAAGCTGGGATTACGTCATTGTTTTAAATTATATACATGTTTCCATGACTGATTGCAAATATGAGCTATGTGGAAGGGAGAAGTTAGTTGAAAGCAATAAAAATACAAACACGGCACCTGTAAGGCAACTACTAAGATTTACCTGTAAGACAACTACTAAGATTTACCTGTAAGACGACCGAATGTCAAGATGACCACCAGGGTCAGCAATCTCCACGTCCCCATGACTTGACCGTATTATGTCCGTCTCTGTAGACACAAATGCCACGACCTTTCAAACTCTTCTGACAAAAGCCACGTTTTTTAGTTATCTTGTGAGTCAAACCGGGGTATCAGTCGGTAATGTTGAGGGGAAAACCAGAGGAGGGATAAGGGAGGGACAGCAAGTGAAGATAACAATGTGAATGTGTTATACTTTATGTTTAAAAAATAGAATAAAATAATGGTATGTGTTATCATAATACGGTAGTCTGTGTCGCTTCGCTCTCAAGGTCAATGACAATAACTGAAGTGAAGACACGTCTTTACAAACTATACTTTCCTGACTGTCTTAACTTTATGTGAAATATAAAAGCAGCTCAGATGTGCCCATCTGTACGTGTATTTATGATATGCATGTTTTATATTTTATGTATATTTTTTTACTCGTTTTTTATGTGAAGCATGGTTAACCCAGCCCTAGACTGCAGAAGTTAATATATTATTTTATTATCTTTATTACTATCTGCCTATGTGTTACAAGCATGTCTGCCTCTCTGTCTGCACCATGACTGCCTCTTTACTGCACAATGTATGTCTCTTTGTCTGCCCCCATGTCTGCCTCTCTGTTTGCCACCATGTCTGCCTCACTGTCTTCCAACATGTTTGTTTGTCTGTGTTGCTGTCAATCTCTCTTCATGCTAAGTTACACTTTGTTACCTTTCTAGAGTCCTAATAAATGTAAATATTCTAACATCATACTCCTAGTGGCCAAAAGGGAGTTACAATAAAGATGGAAGTAAATCCCAGCAATAATCAAAAGACAAACTGAACGTGTACAGTTAATGGCATCAGTCATCTAATAGTTTACCCACAGCTGTAAGGTTATTTGAAGTTGTTATTTATATAGCCAATATATCTGATATAACCTGGAATGTCCTTCGAAAAAAGCTATACCCATCTGGCTGGCATGTAATTCAAGAACCATTTTAAATAATCATGTTACTGAGTTTAGAAAAAAAGCGAGCTGGTGACAGGGAAAAGGTCGGTTGGTCGGCCATGTCTCAGATACACGGACATATGCAGGAGAGACATGAAGGCATCCAACATCGACATACAAAAACTGGGGAAACCTGGCAGACGATAGGTCCACTTGGCGGGCTATAGTGAAAGAAGGATCACTAAGAGCAGAGGAGCAAACTAGGGCAGAAGCAGTTGAAAAAAGAGCGAGGAGGAAGGCCAGGCAACACTGCACCTCTGCATTCGTGTGTGTGACACGAAGAAGAGACTGCCACTCAAGGATTGGTCTCAACAGCCACACCAAGAGCTGCAAATAATAAAGTTAAATCTATCGTCTTTCGTAGATGGGCAGATGCCATACATGAGTTTAGAATAAATTCTCTTATAAAACAGATTACAATTTTATTTTTGTAAACTGTTCTTTTCCCTTATAAAATTACGTTCCTATCAATGCTCCTTTTCATTCCAAACCCCAAAATGTTCCTGTTTCACAATGTGATTACACACGGTATAAAATCCGGTCCCTGAGGGGTACTTATTCCACTATGGCCAGCCTGTTAGTCAACGGCCGCTTGATTTCATTCTATACATTATCTTTGCTGCCGTACAGACTGGCATCCTTTCAATGTGAGCATCGCAGGCTGCCTTTTTAAATAATTGAAATTATGGTATTCTAATAAATTATATATAAAAATGGCGCACCTTTCTTCGATGAGTATGTGGATAATGATCTAGAATATTCCACCTGTATTCTAAAGTGGAGAAACATTCTAAAGTCAATGAGTTATTTCGTAAACAGCATGTGGGTCTGCTGCAGTTGCTAGAATAACTCTATCATCGATTAATTTTAAAAGGATACAGGACCCAAAAACTCCATTTTTATTCTAAAAAATACCAAATATGCATTTTATTATTGAAATATTCCAGGAAATTGCGTTTTAAGTGCATTAAATCAACGGAGTAAAAGAGCGTGATAAAATATGGATATCGTTCGGAAGCATGAATTTAAAATTTAAAAAAAAAGTTTTTTTTTCTTTTCAGTATCGTCAACTTCATTCGGGGTCATGTTTTGATGGAAGAAATATATTCTGAATTTAATGCTTTGCCTTATCATACTGAAGTTAGGTGACTCAGGTGCGATCAAGACCTGAGTTGTTTTTTAATTCAAAAGCAAAGTGCATGCAATTCTCAATGAAAAAAATAGAACGTATCCACAACTGCCTATTTGGCTCTTAAAGTTGCCTAATTGGCTGTTAAAGTTGCCTATTCGGCTGTTAAAGTTGCCTATTTGGCTGTTAAAGCTACCTATTTGGCTGTTAAAGCTGCCTATTTGGCTGTTAAAGTTGCCTATTTGGCTGTTAAAGTTGCCTATTTGGCTGTTAAAGATGCCAATTTGGCTGTTATAGTTGCCTATTTGGCTGTTAAAGCTGCCTATTTGGCTGTTAAAGCTGCCTATTTGGCTGTTAAAGCTGCCTATTTGGCTGTTAAAGTTGCCTATTTGGCTGTTAAAGTTGCCTATTTGGCTGTTAAAGTTGCCTATTTGGCTGTTAAAGCTGCCTATTTGGCTGTTAAAGCTGCCTATTTTGCTGTTAAAGCTGCCTATTTGGCTGTTAAAGCTGCCTATTTGGCTGTTAAAGCTGCCTATTTGGCTGTTAAAGCTGCCTATTTGGCTGTTCAAGTTGCCTATTTGGCTTTTAATGTTGCCTATTTGGCTGTTAAAGATGCCAATTTGGCTGTTAAAGTTGCCTATTTGGCTGTTAAAGCTTCCTATTTGGCTGTTAAAGCTGCCTATTTTGCTGTTAAAGCTGCCTATTTGGCTGTTAAAGCTGCCTATTTGGCTGTTAAAGCTGCCTATTTGGCTGTTAAAGCTGCCTATTTGGCTGTTCAAGTTGCCTATTTGGCTTTTAATGTTGCCTATTTGGCTGTTAAAGATGCCAATTTGGCTGTTAAAGTTGCCTATTTGGCTGTTAAAGCTGCCTATTTGGCTGTTAAAGTTGCCTATTCGGCTGTTAAAGCTGCCTATTCGGCTGTTAAAGCTGCCTATTTGGCTGTTAAAGCTGCCTATTTGGCTGTTAAAGCTGCCTATTTGGCTGTTAAAGCTGCCTATTTGGCTGTTAAAGCTGCCTATTTGGCTGTTAAAGCTGCCTATTTGGCTGTTAAAGTTGCCTATCTGGCTGTTAAAGCTGCCTATCTGGCTGTTAAAGCTGCCTATTTGGCTGTTAAAGCTGCCTATTAGGCTGTTAAAGCTGCCTATTTGGCTGTTAAAGCTGCCTATTTGGCTGTTGAAGTTGCCTATTTGGCTGTTGAAGTTGCTTATTTGGCTGTTAAAGTTGCCTATTTGGCTGTTAAAGTTGCTTATTTTGCTGTTAAAGTTGCCTATTTTGCTGTTAAAGCTGCCTATTTGGCTGTTAAAGTTGCCTATTTGGCTGTTAAAGTTGCCTTTTTGACTGTTAAAGTTGCCTATTTGGCTGTTAAAGTTGCCTATTTGGCTGTTAAAGCTGCCTTTTTGGCTGTTAAAGCTGCCTATTTTGCTGTTAAAGTTGCTTATTTGGCTGTTAAAGTTGCCTATTAAGCTGTTAAAGTTGCCTATTTGGCTGTTAAAGTAGCCTATTTGGCTGTTAAAGTTGCCTATTTGGCTGTTAAAGTTGCCTATTTGGCTGTTAAAGATGCCAATTTGGCTGTTAAAGTTGCCTATTTGGCTGTTAAAGCTGCCTATTTGGCTGTTAAAGCTGCCTATTTGGCTGTTAAAGTTGCCTATTTGGCTGTTAAAGTTGCCTATTCGGCTGTTAAAGTTGCCTATTTGGCTGTTAAAGCTGCCTATTTGGCTGTTAAAGCTGCCTATTTTGCTGTTAAAGCTGCCTATTTGGCTGTTAAAGCTGCCTATTTGGCTGTTAAAGCTGCCTATTTGGCTGTTAAAGCTGCCTATTTGGCTGTTAAAGTTGCCTATCTGGCTGTTAAAGCTGCCTATCTGGCTGTTAAAGCTGCCTATTTGGCTGTTAAAGCTGCCTATTAGGCTGTTAAAGCTGCCTATTTGGCTGTTAAAGCTGCCTATTTGGCTGTTGAAGTTGCCTATTTGGCTGTTGAAGTTGCTTATTTGGCTGTTAAAGTTGCCTATTTGGCTGTTAAAGTTGCTTATTTTGCTGTTAAAGTTGCCTATTTTGCTGTTAAAGCTGCCTATTTGGCTGTTAAAGTTGCCTATTTGGCTGTTAAAGTTGCCTTTTTGACTGTTAAAGTTGCCTATTTGGCTGTTAAAGTTGCCTATTTGGCTGTTAAAGCTGCCTTTTTGGCTGTTAAAGCTGCCTATTTTGCTGTTAAAGTTGCTTATTTGGCTGTTAAAGTTGCCTATTAAGCTGTTAAAGTTGCCTATTTGGCTGTTAAAGTAGCCTATTTGGCTGTTAAAGTTGCCTATTTGGCTGTTAAAGTTGCCTATTTGGCTGTTAAAGATGCCAATTTGGCTGTTAAAGTTGCCTATTTGGCTGTTAAAGCTGCCTATTTGGCTGTTAAAGCTGCCTATTTGGCTGTTAAAGTTGCCTATTTGGCTGTTAAAGTTGCCTATTCGGCTGTTAAAGTTGCCTATTTGGCTGTTAAAGCTGCCTATTTGGCTGTTAAAGCTGCCTATTTTGCTGTTAAAGCTGCCTATTTGGCTGTTAAAGCTGCCTATTTGGCTGTTAAAGCTGCCTATTTGGCTGTTAAAGCTGCCTATTTGGCTGTTAAAGTTGCCTATCTGGCTGTTAAAGCTGCTATCTGGCTGTTGAAGCTGCCTATTTGGCTGTTGAAGTTGCCTATTTGGCTGTTAAAGTTGCCTATTTGGCTGTTAAAGATGCCAATTTGGCTGTTAAAGTTGCCTATTTGGCTGTTAAAGCTGCCTATTTGGCTGTTAAAGTTGCCTATTTGGCTGTTAAAGCTGCCTATTCGGCTGTTAAAGCTGCCTATTTGGCTGTTAAATCTGCCTATTTGGCTGTTAAAGCTGCCTATTAGGCTGTTAAAGCTGCCTATTTGGCTGTTAAAGCTGCCTATTTGGCTGTTAAAGCTGCCTATTTGGCTGTTAAAGCTGCCTATTTGGCTGTTAAAGTTGCCTATCTGGCTGTTAAAGCTGCCTATTTGGCTGTTAAAGCTGCCTACTTGGCTGTTGAAGTTGCCTATTTGGCTTTTGAAGTTGCTTATTTGGCTGTTAAAGTTGCCTATTTGGCTATTAAAGATGCCAATTTGGCTGTTAAAGTTGCCTATTTGGCTGTTAAAGCTGCCTATTTGGCTGTTAAAGTTGCCTATTTGGCTGTTAAAGTTGCCTATTTGGCTGTTAAAGTTGCCTATTTGGCTGTTAAAGTTGCCTATTTGGCTGTTAAAGTTGCCTATTTGGCTGTTAAAGTTGCCTATTTGGCTGTTAAAGATGCCAATTTGGCTGTTAAAGTTGCCTATTTGGCTGTTAAAGTTGCCTATTTGGCTGTTAAAGTTGCCTATTTGGCTATTAAAGCTGCCTATTTGGCTGTTAAAGCTGCCTATTTGGCTGTTAAAGCTGCCTATTTGGCTGTTAAAGCTGCCTATTTGGCTGTTTAAGCTGCCTATTTGGCTGTTTAAGCTGCCTATTTGGTTGTTAAAGCTGCCTATTTGGCTATTAAAGCTGCCTATTTGGCTGTTAAAGCTGCCTATTTGGCTGTTAAAGTTGCCTATTTGGCTGTTAAAGTTGCCAATTTGGCTGTTAAAGTTGCCTATTTGGCTGTTAAAGTTGCCTATTTGGCTGTTAAAGTTGCCTATTTGGCTGTTAGTTGCCTATTTGGCTGTTAAAGTTGCCTTTTTCTATCAACATTATGCCCGAGGTCAATGAACTGAGCTTGAATCTTCAGTGAAAGGAGATAACATCCTCTCTTGTCTCTACAGAACAATCAAATCACTCCAGAGATTGCTGTTGTTATGAAACATTTGAATAGACATTTTCAGATGTAAGTACATCAAGTAAAACTGGACTGAGTTCAAACAGGGGTTCACTGAGGGCATCTTCTATGGACCTTTTCCAGCAAACTGAGATCTACTACCACACCAACTGAGATCTCTCCTACCACACCGAGATCTCTCCTACCAAACCAACTGAGATGTCTCCTACCACACCAACGTGACCAAGTGTTGGCTTGTTGGGTTTTTTCTGAATATTGGTTTTAGATAGAACGAGCAAAACGAAGGTAAATGTTCCCACTCCAAGGTCTACATACTTTGCGTTATTTAGATTAACAGTTCGGATTTCACGAAGCGACGACAAGCTAAGCCGTTTAGGGTATGTCCATAAGACTTGTGTGAGGAGGACCGACTAACTTAGAAGTTTGAAAATGACAAAATCGCACATTTTAACACATTGTAACACATTCTAACACATTTTAACACATTTTAACAAATTTTAACACATTTTAACTCATTGGTTATTCAATAGGAATCACAGAAAAACACTTCAATAATATATTAAAAATAATGTAAAACACTTGTATAAATGTTTATTCTGATTAGAACAGTATGTTGAGAATACTCCAATTACATTTATACAAATCTTTAAATCTCACCTTTAGCAAATATTTGAAACCACATTAGTGCTTAGTGTATTTCAATAAACCAGTCAGTTGTGTGAAGATTTTATGAAAACTTTGAAGTGTGATGAGGGATGTCTACTCGCCTCTTTGAGAACATTTATTACACATATCTTTTATTTATTTTGTTACATCGTCTAAAGCAAATTTTATTAGAGGATAATTTTTTTAGTAATTTAATGAACACAAGAAGGTTGACAATTTTGGTAACTAAAGAAATCTTGGGCCCATGAGAGGAAACAAGTAATGACATCGTATGAAATATATGATAACAACATCATTATTTACATTTTAAAAATGAATTTAAGGAAAATTAGATGAGTGAATAGGTGAACTAACGTTTATAGGGTTTGGTATCGTAAAAACTATTTTACAAATACAGTACTGATTGATCTCAGTAGATTACACAAAATGATCGAGACATGTTATTCCGTACAGACAGTCTTTAGTATCTCTCGCACGACGTTACCCAGTAACGATATGCTCGAACTGAAAGTTATAATTATCATTGCAGTCGATCAGATGGACGTCATCACAGTACAGAGACCTGGAGTTGAACCGAAGGCCTTCTGGGCAAATCAGGTGCTTGGTGTCTTGATTCGTGCACTCAATGAAGTGGACGCAGCTCCCAGGGTCGGGGTAGATACCGTCAGGTAGTTTGTACAGGAGGCAGATGTTGGTTAAGTCTGTTAATTTATAGGAGAAAAATGTGGGTTAAGTATATCAATTTATAGGAAATAAATGTTGGTTAAGTATGTCGATATATAGGAAACAGGTGTTGGTTAATTCTGTCAATTTATAGGAAACAAGTGATGGTAAAATCTTTCAATTTATTGGAAACGAGTGGTGGTTAAGGCTTTCAATATATAGGCAAACAAGCTGAGGCGTAACTAGGTTTTTGGCGCCCTTGGCTAATTTATTTTTGGCGCCCTTGATAAATTGACAAGTTTCCCCTTTGCAATTTTTTCATATGTTAGAAAAAATAATTGACTTTCTCTTATTTTATTTATGACAATAATTACGCAGTTTGACAGCGACAATCATGCACCGTGAATATAAAAATCCATAAGACAGGAACCATACTAATTTGCAGTTTATTATTTACTAAATAATACTAAATAAATTGGTGGATAAAACGGGATATAGTTTTGCTTTAAAAAAAAACTACAGCAAAACTTGAAGTAATGTGTATTGTAAATAAAAACAATAGTGTCAATGTGTCATACTCATTATCTCATATATAACGATAGAAACTCACAATTAGAAGTAAATTTAAGTAACACTCCACCGACTACATCTAAGCACTTCCGAGGGCTGGCGTGTTGATAATACAGTCGGACCTTTCTAAGTCGAACTCAATGGGGGGGAAAATCGACATAGGGAGTTTTCGAGTTAGGGAAACTGGCGTAATAGGCGCAGATTAATCAAGGACAATGTTGATATTGAGAGGGGGGGGGAACAGCCATAGCGGCTAGAAGGCTTGACAGGAAAGAGGGGCGGTGATGTTTCATATGAACGGAGCCAACTTGCTTTGACATACCGACACAAGCTTGTGAGAGGAGACACCTTTCCTCTCCTCCCCCACTTTACTCCCTCTACATTGGGATGGGGATAGTAAGAATTTTCATTTTAAAAGAAAGTAATGTAATATCATATTGACATTTGTATGATAAGAAGCCCCGAAAAGGACACAAACATAATAAAAATATTATAATGGTTTAAATGAAATATATTTAAATATAATTAAGTATTCACTTTATTGTTATCGAGGATAAAAGTGAAATACAGTCGGACCTCGCTAAGTCGAAATTCCCTAAGTCGAAAACCTCCCTATATCGAATTAATTGTCAGGTCCCAGCAAAATTCCATAAGACTAATTTATTTTAGATCTCCATAACTCCAAGATTTTTTACTTTCAACCTCTCTTAGTCGAATTGTCCAAGGCGTTTTGGTTATTAGTCTGGAGTGAAATTTCAGAACACGTGTTCCGTAGAGCCTCGTAAATGGACGTAAAATCTTATCTAAAAAAGGAGTGTTAACTAATTCACGTCCCCTTACTGCATGCTGTGACTCTTAACAAGAAAAATCTTACTCCCCAATCCCGATGTGGAGGGAGTGAAGTTGGGTAGAGGAGGAACGGTGTCGGCATGTCAAAGCAAGTTGTTTTCCTTCAATGTGAAACATAGACACCGCCTCTCTTTCCTGCCAAGCCTACTAGGAACATGGCTGTTCCCTATTACGCAATTTTCCTTAACTCAAAAACTCCGTAAGTCGATTTTTTTCCGGTTCCTTTTGAGTTCGAGTTAGAGAGGTCCGACTGCATTTATTAAATACAAATTTAAAAATTATAGATTTAGTGGCGCCCTTTTGAGCTGGCGCCCTTGGCAACTACCCTGATGACTGGTTGCTGTTACGCCACTGCAAACAAGTGTTGGTTAAGTATGGTATGTTATAGGAAACAAGTGGTGGTTAAATCTTTCAATTTATAGGAAACAAATGTTGGTTACGTCAGTAAATTAGTGGAAAGCAAATGTTTCTTAAGTCTGTCAATTTATAGGAAACAAGTGTTGGTCAAGTCTGTCAATTTATAGGAAACAAGTGTTGGTCAAGTCTGTATTGTTATAGGAAACGAGTGTTTGTTAAGGATGTCAATCTATAGGAAACAAATGTTTTTTTTCTATTTTTCTCATTTCATAGAATTCAAATTCAGAAATGTTTCTTAAGTCTATCTATTTCTAGAAAACAATTGTTCGTTCAGTCAGTCAATAAAATTCAAGAAAATGAGTTGTTTCATACAAAATAAATATATATATATATATATATATATATATATTTGACATTTTTAAAATTACAACGTAATTGTATTTGCATTCAATTTTTGTAGTTTTAGTACGGTATTCTGTGATATTAAATAATGTTAATGAAAAATAGAATAATATAAGCTAAAATAATGTTTTATTATTTTGCCATCTTGAATTTCTATTTAGAGCATCGAACTACCGTTACCCTTTAGCGTTGCTGTTGGGTTTTTAATCACGTTTTCATATCCCTGACCGCATCCCATGCCTCCCCCGATCACCATTCTCTTCCTCATAGACTTCGGCAGTGTCAGCTTAGATAAGACCTTACAGTTCAGCACATCGAACATTGAATCTATGCGTGCTAAAGAATTGTCCCCACTGACATTGAAAGTTGGTGTTCAATGTTATTGATTAGTTACATAGTGTCAGCGATGATATATAAATGAAAGCAGAGTCATTAAAACTAATGATAACAATATTTTAAAAGGATTTTTAGCATAAAAGTAAATTACATATAGGCTTTGATATCTGGTGTTTAGCTTGTGATTTCATTCATTCATATATGTTCCTTGGTTTGAGTGAAGCAGTACTTCAAGCCTCTTACATCTTTACTGCTTATGAGTTCATTATTATGTGTCTTTATTTCAGTACCATGTTGATTTAATCAAAGCTGCGAACTTCTTTATTACTACTTGAATGATCACAATAACACAAGTACATCTCTTTAACTCTGTGTTGTTTGTCAGTTGCTTCTTGTATCTATGATGATGTTGTTGTCAATCTTTGAGTTGTGTAAGGTACTTACTGTATCTAGGAAATGTTGTTATTACCCATCTTTGAGTGGTGTAAGGTACTTACTGTATCTAGGAAATGTTGTTGTTCCCAATCTTTAAGTGGTGTAAGGTACTTACTGTATCTAGGAGATGTTGTTATTACCCATCTTTGAGTGGTGTAAGGTACTTACTGTATCTAGGAAATGTATTGTTCCCAACCTTTAAGTGGTGTAAGGTACTTACTGTATCTAGGAGATGTTATTACCCATCTTTGAGTGGTGTTAGGTACTTACTGTATCTAGGAAATGTTGTTGTTCCCAACCTTTAAGTGGTGTAAGGTACTTACTGTATCTAGGAGATGTTGTTATTACCCATCTTTGAGTGGTGTAAGGTACTTACTGTATCTAGGAAATGTTGTTGTTCCCAATCTTTAAGTGGTGTAAGGTACTTACTGTATCTAGGAGATGTTGTTATTACCCATCTTTGAGTGGTGTAAGGTACTTACTGTATCTAGGAAATGTTGTTGTTCCTAATCTTTAAGTGGTGTAAGGTACTTACTGTATCTAGGAGATTTTGTTATTACCCATCTTTGAGTGGTGTAAGGTACTTACTGTATCTAGGAAATGTTGTTGTTCCCAATCTTTAAGTGGTGTAAGGTACTTACTGTATCTAGGAGATGTTGTTATTACCCATCTTTGAGTGGTGTAAGGTACTTACTGTATCTAGAAAAGGTGTTGTTCCCAATCTTTAAGTGGTGTAAGGTACTTACTGTATCTAGGAGATGTTGTTATTACCCATCTTTGAGTGGTGTAAGGTACTTACTGTATCTAGGAAATGTTGTTGTTCCCAATCTTTAAGTGGTGTAAGGTACTTACTGTATCTAGGAGATGTTGTTATTACCCATCTTTGAGTGGTGTAAGGTACTTACTGTATCTAGGAGATGTTGTTATTACCCATCTTTGAGTGGTGTAAGGTACTTACTGTATCTAGGAGATGTTGTTGTTCCCAATCTTTGAGTGGTGTAAGGTACTTGAGTTGATCTGACATCGTTACAGGGCTGCGCCAAATGGTAGTTAACACATCCCTTATTGACAGGGTCAAACAAGGATCCAGCCGGGCAAGGTACCGCTTCGGTCAAACCGTTGTAGCATCTCAGGAAATAACTGCAATCAGTTGGATGTGGGTAGTCACCATTCGGCCAATGGTTTGTTACACAGATTGCAGATACGTCTAAAAGATATCAAGGAAATTAGACAGATTCTGGACACTTCATACATATTAAACAAAATATGTGACAATTTCAAATCTACAGTATCCATTTAAAATCTAGAGCTAGTTTAAATCTTTTTTTTTCATTTAAATTATTTATTAAAAAAAACAACTAAATGTACAAATGGTAAAAAAACACTTATTGCAAATTTAACTATATACAATAGGTAAAATATAATACATATAATGTACAAATCATGTTGACACGACGTGTGTGAATTAGTGTATATATATACTGCTTGTACCTAGCGCTGGAGTCACGTGAGGAGCCGGAGTGGACTGTCCAGGCAGGTAGTTGTAGTCGTTGTGGTCGAGACAGGAGACGGCGTCCTTGGGGTACGTGCATGTCTGCAGGATGGGGTCGTACACCAGGTTGGGTGGGCAGTGCATGATGGCGGTGTGCAAGAATGTGCACTCGATGAACTTGGTGCAGTCGAACGGGTAGGCGTGGATGCCATTGACCCAGTTTTGCTGCAGGCAAAAGTTGGAGACATCTGCCAAAGAAAAACTGAGTTTACAAATCAGAATAGAGTCACTAGAGCATCAACGCACGGCACCTCCTGCATCAGATGTTTATGATATTTGTTTAAAAGATTTTTCCTTCCTTGGGCCCGATGTCATCATGTTTAAATATTTGAAGTCCAAACACTTATATACAAAGGTTTGTCTTTTAAAAAAAATACTGAAACATCTTTCATATATTTCTTAAAATGTTATATTTTTTAAGGAACTTGAATCTTACGCTCATGTGTTCTATTTAGAGATGTCATTCTTATAGAGGCTGCTATATCATGAGTTGAAAAGTTTTAATAAATACAAAATTTTGATATTCAAGTAGCAAAGCGCTTCATCGCTTCAAGTCAATTTTAAAGTGAATTTGACTATTCTTTGGAATTGATGGTAATTCCTTTAAAGAAATTTAAATTTAAAATCCCTGTATTTTAGCTATAGTGAAGACTTATACATCTCAAAATGTCTACTATGGCCTACTAATGAAGTTCCAAAATATGTTAAGTAAAGTATTTAAGCGCAAAATGTTAAATATATCCACTGTGATTTCATGGCGAAATCTATTAATAAATCACTGAAGTATTCAGTTGGAGCACTTTCATTACGATATTGATCAAATATCCGGATATTCTGTCTAGACGTATCATCCCAACAGATCTTTATTATTTCTAACTTAATTTGAGTCAACTTAATCGACTTGACATAGACAAAAATACTCTTGAAATTTTATTATGCTAAGAAATTTTTGCAAACGTACTGTTACTGTTTTGTTTTGATTCAAAGAATTTTTTTAATAAATTTTCTCTTAAAATAGTAAAATTTCGTAAGAAGAAATGGCGTTTTCCGTTGTGAGATAATTCAAGCATTAAAGTCAAGAAATCCAAACACTGTAGCTAGCTAGCATTGCCAGAAACACAAGTATTACACGATATAACACGGGTGTTGTGTTAAAACACATCAATCTTAAGGTGTGTCCAGCTGGTTGACGACAGTTAGGGTTGTGACTTTTCAACAAAAAAAAATATCTAGTACACAATTAGTCTTCTACTAAGTCTTCTTTTGCTTGTGTACTGCGACATTTATAAAGGAAAAACTTGTCAATTCCATTTATACATGAACCGTCACCGTCTGCCCTATTCGCATGTCGACTTTAAGTGACCAGAAATTAGTTTTCCCCCTGTGTTATAAGGCCCATTGCTCAATGACACGTAAATGAGCAGCCAAGAAAATGTTATCAGATCAACAGTTGGTTTATACGATTGATACATGTATTTGGCATTCAGCAAGTGGCCGCTCCACCGTATTCCGTTTACAAGCAAATATACGGACTTAATTGCCAGGATTGAATTTATAAGGAATTTATTATTTGGAAAAATTTCTTGGAGCTTAATTACTGACCTTGGCCTGGACCCTGGTCTTGAACTGAAAAGTAGAGAAAAATTATTGTTAGAAAAATGAAAGTAATAACAAACTGTACAAGATTTCATTTGTCAATTTGAATGCGGGACATCAACTTCTTAAACTTAACTTTTATATTGACACGTTTTACGCATTGGTTGTTTTTTAACGCAATTTCCCATGGGAAAAATTGCGTTTATATATTTGAAATGTCTGTGCTGTCTGTTCGAGTTTGATCATGCAACTCCTCCTGACCCATACCAGATAGAGGGTTTGGGTCTTTTGTAAATATGTTAAGGAGGTCCCCAGGATGTGAACGGGCCAAAAAACAAAATACCGAAAGGGTTTACTGAATTTCCTGGAAAATCCAAAACAAAACAACGAAATAATATCAGTATTTTATCAATTTCTCGCCAACCATAACATCTATCGGGTTGAAACAAACGCCAAACGATAGCTAATAATATTTAGAAAAATGTTTGAGAAGGAATTTTTGAAAAATCTCTTTTCGTTCGACTCCTGTAATTTTAGCAGCAATTTGTAGATAGCAATTGTTTTGTTTAGTTTCAGAATTATTGATTTGAAATGACTGTTAATGTAATCTAGAATGACTAGGGGTTATAGGGCGCCAATGGCGCCCACTTATTTTCAAAAGCCCAAGTAACTCATCTTTGTTTGATAAATACGAAATATTAAACTTCCTGAAATGTACACAAAGTATTTTATAATTATAAATCCTCAAATCCTCTTTTTACATCGTTCCTTTTTACATAATTAAAATATAAGCGAAAACAATGACGTCATATATATTTTTTTTACGGTGAGAAACACCACATGCTTTTTAACTGTTATGGACTGTTGTACTATTTCAAAAATAATCTTTAATTTATAATTATTTTGCACACCTCCTGATGCATACCTCGTATTAAAATACAAGCTCAAATAATGACGTCATAGCGTTACGGATCCATCCAGTGACTTGGGCTTTTATATTGTTTATAGTTAAATGGGGTTTTCCCGCTTTATTTATGCTAATGTTAGACTGTTGCGCGGTGCGCATTATATTGACACATTCTGTGTGTGACGTAGCTTGAGGGATGTGAATTCACAGAGAAAATATGCGATAGTAAGCAATTGATAGCAATTATTTTATTGTTTTGTTTAGTTTCAAAATTATTGATTTGAAATGACTTTTAATGTAATCTAGAATGATATCCCTTGACTAAATAAATCGGAAACTCTTTGTTGGAAATATCGTTTGAATACTCATTCGAGTTTTTATTAGTGGTTTTCAATAAAAACTTACATGTGTCTGTTTAAGCCGTTTGTCGTCTGCTATTTCCATAGACCCCTTACCTTTTTCTGTTAGTCTTTTATTTTATCAATAAAACCCTTTCCTTTATTGAGAACCCTATCCTATTAACTCGGGAAGGATTCCGGATTCAAAGTGAACGCTTCCGGATCGGTAGTCAACTTTCCCAAAACGCTCGTAAACACGTTTTCTGACTTGCTTGAGAGCTGAAATTTTCACAGTTTTTTTGGCTTGTGGGGAGGATAAAGCTATTAAATTTTCAAATCGATCATATGTACCAGAATTAAATTAATGCATTTTTAGTTTATCTCTATATGTAGCGGCCAGCTTTTGTTGAAATTTTACGAGTCACGCTGAGTTAACTTCAGCCATCCGTGACGAAACATTTTAACTGCCCCCTCCCTTTTAAAACAAAGGGTATTTAAGGCAATCTCAGACTGTACAAGTGAGAAGCGTAGTACCCACTTGGTTGACGCCATCTTGGAGGACGTGGGTAGACTCGAAAGACTTGGAGGTAAGGTAACAGTGCAGTGGATCCCGAGCCACGTGAATGTTAACGGCAATGAAAAGGCAGACTCCCTGGCCAAAGCAGGAGCAGCCCTGCCGCAACCAGAGGCCCCAGTCACTTATCTTGGGGCTAAAACCTGGCTAAAGGACCACTTCCGGAATAAGTGGTACCAGGAGTGGGCTGACAACACGACAGCCAGAGGGGTATTCGCTAACATGCCCAGGCCAAGCCGTTCAGACCAGTGGTGGAACCTGAGTCGCAAACACCAGAGTTTAGTGACTCAGATGAGAACAGAACATTGCCCAACCAACTCATACTTTCACAGGCTAGACCACAACAGGGACTCGAACTGCCGTCATTGCAGCCAAGCCTCTGAGACGGTCGTACACCTGGTGACATCTTGCCAGGCGCTTATATAGCCGGGGGGGGGGTGAGGGAGGCGGAAGAGTCCCATGTAAAGACAATGTTGTATGGCAATGCTCAACAGATGGAGCAGATTGCCCAGGTACTAGCCAAGGCCTTAAGAGATTAGTCTCAGTCCTACAGAATATGTGTTTAGTTTAGTTAGGTGACACGGGTCCGTGTGCCAAATTTCAGCTCCATGGCATCACGGAAAGTGGGTCATTTTTTACTTTTGTTTTTCCGCCCAACGTACAAAGAGATCACGAAGGAGAGATGATTTCGAAGTTAATATAAGGGATTTAATTAAACAACCCCGTAAAAACAAAGTTTTTGACTATAAATACCTTATGTATGAGACAGAACTTAAAGTATTGATTATGCTCCAAAGTGACAAACATTTACAGCCTGTAACTGAGTGAATTACACCTGGTTAAAACACGAGATGTGGTCACCGATGGCTGGCGTGAAGTCAGGTTACCCGTAAAATGTAAAAAATAGCGACTGCTACATATAGTTTTATATAGATAAACTAAAAATGCATTAATTTAATTACAGTACGTTCGATCGATCTGAAATTATGATACGATGCATTGTTAGGTGACATGGGTCCATGTTCCAAATTTCAGCTCGATGGCTTTACGGGAAGTGGATCATTTTTTACTTTTGTTTTTCCCGCCCGCCCGACGATGAACAACGGACAGACAGACAGAGATCGAGAGAGAGAGAGAGAGAGAGAGAGAGAGAGAGAGAGAGAGAGAGAGAGAGTGAGAGAGAGAGAGAGAGAGAGAGAGACGGCGGTGAAGTTAATATAAGGGATTTAATAAAACAACCCCGTAAAACAAACTTTTTGACTATAAATCCCTTATATATGAGACAGAACTTAAAGTATTGAATATGTTCCAACGCGACAAACATTTACATCCTGATACTGAGTCAATTCCACCTGGTTAAAACACGAGATGTGTTCACCGATGGCTGGCGTGAAGTCAAGTGACCTGTATAATGTAAACAATAGCGACTTCTACATATAGTTTTAGGGCTGTTATCGATTAATTTAAATTTAATCGTTAACTTTTGAAAAATTATCGATTAATTAATCGATAATTTTGATTAAAGCCAAAAATAGAAATATATGACGTCATTAAACTGAACATTTCTCACGGAGATTGAAAATTAAGAATATTTTGAACTAAATTTTATGACAATGTGTTGATACTTGATTGGATGTTTGTGCTAAAGGTGGTACGTCAGCGATGTATTCATTTAATTACGGTACGTTCGATCAGTCTGTAATTTTGATACTATGCATTGTTATGTCACACGGTCCCATGTGCCAAATTTCAGCTCGATGGCATTACGGGAAGTGGGTCATACATTTTGTTTGTTTTTCCGCCCGCCCGACGACGAACGACAGACAGAGAGAAAGACAGAGAGACAGAGACGATGGTAAAGTTAATTTAAAGGATTTAAAAATGACACACTTCCCGTTGTGAAAAAATATTTTTCTGCTAAGTGGATCAGCGCACATATGGAAAGGAGTTAAAAATATGTAAGTTTATATTTATAGAAAATTTCAAATTTTGCTAACAAATTTCGTTTCTAGATGAACTTGGCTAAAAGGACATTTAACAGGACTTCATGAATGAAATTAAGTTTTACAAATTTGTTGTTAAGGCGTAAAAGTAGAAAATAAAATGAAAAAAAAACTTTTAAAAAAAGATGAGGCCCATCTGCAGCGAGGAATGTAGAATCTCGCATGAAAAAGCAGAAAATGATTTTTTAGTCACAAACTAAATAGTCACACAGGGGGACTCAGAACTTTTGTGTTAGTTGATCAAATTTCACATTAAATCCCACAATCTATCACAATAAATATCAATAAAACTTCTGAGTTCTGAGTGTGACTACTTAGTTTGTGACTAAAAAATTATTTTCTGCATTTTCATGCGAGATCTACATTCCTCACTGCAGCTGGGCCACATCTTTTTAAAAAAGTTTTTTTTTGTTCATTTTATTATGTTAGTCTTCTGCCATTTCAAGTGTGGTACATGAACTAAAACTTGAGCTATTCTCTCTTGTTGCTCCGACTGATATACATTTGTAAAATATCTTGATGTGTCTCCGTTCATACCGTGTAGGACTTGGTAATATCTTTTAAATGAGCTCCCTTTCAAGTGTCCTATTCGCATCTTGATTTTAATGGGTCAGGTCCATTTATGTTCTAGTGAAATATGTTACAACGTCGTTTAGCAAAGCTTAACAACTTACTGTAGCACGTTCTATTTTTGACCTCCTCCTCTAAGCGGTATAGTACGTCATACCCTGGGGAGTGGAACCTGTCTGCGTCAGAGCTGGACATGTCAATGATCTCACGGAAGTCCACTTCAATCCCGATTCCAATGGCGATCATATGTATGCCTGTAGACATGAGCTTTAACGCCTCGGCTCTGGCTGATGAAAGTTGAAAAAACAGTTTTACTGTTTTACAAACAAACTGTTCGTGTTGAGAAGTTTATTTATCTGCAATTTGATTTTAAAAACTTTAAATACTATTTATTCTTTTTAAACATTGAGTGACACTTTTTAAACATTGAGTGACACTTTCACAGGTGGGTCAGACGTAATTGTTTGATGGCTCAACGGCTCAAAAACTTTCTAGCTCCCTTCACAAAGAATAAAAAATTTTATACATACACAATAGATTAGAGGAATCTAATGCTAATTTCTTACGCTCAAAACAGCATAATCTTTGTTTAAAAAGTTAGGAAAATAGTAATTCATAAGAACATAAGAAATTAAGTTTAACACAGTAAGATTGATCAGGTAATAATTCCAACGGCTACATAATTCTTTTGAAGGAAATGGGTGACCCATAAAAAATGCGCAGGACAAAAAAGAGCACCGACATAAGAGCGCACACAGAAGAGCGCAGGCATAAGAGCGCAAATGAAGCTTTATAGGTTGGTCCACACCTCACAAATGCTCGTGAGCATATGCCCACGCATCACACGAACACACTATTTTATTGGCGAATGCAGATTTAATAGGCGTAAACTTTAGTCACATGACTTTTCTTTACAGCTGATCTTAAATTTAATGGCTGCCACTTTCTTCTAGTCTAGTGTAATTATTATATTATATCAGCTCTACTTAATCTTTGTGAAAACATGGATAAGAAGCGAACATTTACAATAAAAACAAATCCTCATCATAGCAAATGGTCTTTAAAATCTAATAATATCTACGCGACATTTTCACTTCAAATGACAAAATTTGAATCGGACGGATTCTCTGATCATACTTAGTACTTAGTTAGTGCTAGTACTACAAAGTCTACGATGCCATTATTATTTATTTTAATTCTTTTAATTTAAAAAAAAAGTTTTTTAAAGCCTAATTTAAATAAAATGCAGATCTACTTCGTAATAAATCATATATTGTTGTTTTGACATGTTTTTTAAATAATCATTTTGATGAAAATTGGTTGATCGATAGGAATTTTATCAATTAATAGCACATCGTAGTCAACATAAACAACTCTCCAGTGATGAACTTTGAACTTTAATTTATAATAATTTACCATGTGACATGGAGTTGGCGTAATAATACAAAAATATGTTCTCTCGCAAATGCTCGCGAGCATTTGTGAGGTGTGGACCAACCTTAAGGCATTGTTTCAATCTATGAGTCCTATTCTAATGTTTTAATGATGGCATACGTACGAGGTATAGCCCACAACTTAGAAATATAAATGCAACTAAAAAGAAAGCTTTTATAGACTGAACTGCCACTAATTTGGAGACATTTCATTTCAGTTTATATACTAACTTTAGGGCTCACATGTAGAAACTTTTTAAAATGTATTATTAAATAATTGAGTTTTGAATAATGGGACTTTCAGTGAGCGGCGTAGCGTGGGTATGTGTCATCCGGGGCAGAACCTAGGTTTGCCGCCCACCCCCCACCCCTGAAAAAATATGTTAATGCTATGAACCAAAAACTTTTTAAATAAGAAAGTAATAATGACAATATGCATTTTTATGTTAAAAAATAAATAGAACAGCTCTTCTTTCTTGATAAATTTGAATTCTTAATGTTTTTCCTCATGGCACATGCAATCTTAAATTTACCTATAACTTATGGTCAGCCACACCATGCGCAATAGCCAAAATATCATTGCTGATTTTAATTAATTTTCAATATTATTTCTTTTCTCGCAGCTGGCATTTTTATGACAGTTGTAAGAAATATTAATTATTAATATATTATTTTATGCCGGGTACCTTCAAGGCTAAATAGCTTGATGAACTTGAATTTATCAAGTGGGTTTGAATCCATTAATTTGTTCTTTGTTTTTTTTTACCCGTTAGGTGTAAATGGTCCTTGTTTGACAACCTAATGTGAGCTACTTTATACTCTAATACTCCAATTTAAAGGCAACATTTCAAAGTCTAATATATTAGCTGGTGTACAAAAACCGTATTTGTTCTTCTAATTCTTTAACTGCAAAAACCTCACACGAATTTCTACAGTAACTTTATCTTGTGAAGAATACATCTTTTCCCTTAACTGCATTTTTTATATTTTTTTAACATAAAATTGAATGACATGTATTTGCTTTAATCACACAAAATTTGCTATATCGTACTTTGATTGGATGATTCAATTAAAATGATAAAGTCTCCACATAAAATTTTAGCAAAAGTCAAAGCATATTTGAAGTATTCAATTAGCTTCTCTGTGAATAGCCTCTCAAAAGCATTTTATTAGCACCGTACGTTTAGAAATGATTTCTGACATCATTGGCTTCTTAAAATATATGTACATGTTTTCCATTGAAAATGTTTTTCCTTGTGACTAACAAATTTTCAGCCAAAATGACTCCCTTAAATTTCATATATAGCTTTGAGATGTTGTGGCTGTTTTTGAAATATAACGTATACAGCGATTTTCGCTTTTACAAGAGTAGCGGCTGAAAAAACGTGAATCACGTATAGTTCAAGGTCATGTTCTCATAACATTACATTGGCGATGGCATCTGTTCTGAGATACAAATATTTAATTCTAATTTTTGTTGTTGTTGTTTGCATTCCTTTGACGGGTGCCGAAGAAATGTCAACATAGACACTTACTGTCAGCTGGATTATTTGATTGTCCGACCATCAACATTGATACTTACTGTCAGCTGGATTATTTGATTGTCCGACTATCAACATTGATACTTACTGTCAGCTGGATTATTCGATAGACCGTCAGTCATGACGATAACAATCTTTGTGGCATCACTCCTCCCCCCTGCTCCAACGTTGAACATGGCATTATCGGAAATAAATTTGAGAGCCGCTGCAGTGTTGGTACTTTGAGCCAGGTAAGTAGCTTGTTTAATTGCCTGAAAGAGAAAAGGTGAGATAAATTGAACGAAAATCCGGATCTATTTCTTTACTATCTTCATCCACAACAAATTTTTTAAATTCTTATTTTCAAAATAATTGTTAAATTTATGTAATATTTTTTGAAAGGGTTTCTTGATTTCCAATATGTACGCACACTTTTCCTTCTGTTGATTGGAGAGTGCCTCCCCCCCCCTTACACACAAAAGCACCATGAATCCCTTCACCCCCTAGTACCGTTATTTTAAAAGTGTACGTACACCTCCGATTTGAGAGGCCAGGCTGTAGGTAGAGAGATCAAACAACTTTTGAACCACTGTGCCGAAGGAAATGGCAGCAAAGCGCATGTCTTTTGGGCCGATATAGAAATTGCTTGCAAGACTGGCTGCAAAGTCTAATTGTTTCACCCAGTTGTTGTAGCCTATACTTGCGGAGGAATCCATCACAATGATGACGTCAGCGTACGACGAGTTTTGACAGAAAGAGTTGAAGGCTGTGAAGAGGATATAGTAAAACAGACGAGGATAACACGAGTTTTCATGGTTGGGTCAAAGGTTTTGTTTTACGGCGTATGTTGAGTGTACATTATGGCTTATTTTTTGTTATATATCATTAATACAAGGTTCAATGTCGCGTCCACAAGTAGCCGTTGTTGAATGTCACATGGAGCACTCACCCTGGTTGCAAAGTTTGGAGGTGACTTCTAGCTCCAGCTCATGTAGGAGATCAAAGCTGTTCGTGAAAAACACATCTTCTCTTCTGGTGGCGATACCGTCCAGCTCGAATCTATTGAATTGTCCGATACCGACAGAAAACACGTGGACACCTGTCTGTTTGAGTTGTGTTGCTGCGCTGAGGGTCAAGGCCGTGTTGTTTGAGAGCCCGTCAGTTATCACGATGGCAATTCTTTTCGTGTCAGTTCGAGCGCCGTTAGCTGGAGAGAAGCCGGTGGTCCTGGCCAAGTCAAGCGCGAGATTGGTGTAGGTGGACGCTCCCACATAGGATAAACTATCGATACTCTGCAAATAAAAACAATCCATTAAATATTGATTCATTAACTTTGAAATGTGAAGTTTGGTTAGACACTTAAGTTATAGTTTTTCATTTTTCAAAAATTAAAAAAATAAGCAATCCGTTTAACTGTCCCATACTTAAAAACAAGTATCAACTCTTAAACTATATATTTTAAATTTAAAGCTTTTTTAAAAATGGTTTCCGTCAACAATACTTAAAATGACACTAAACAGATATTGAAATACATTAAATAATTCGTCTAAATTTCAGTCATAAAACTCTACTTCTTTAACTTCAAATCTTCATTTCTGCACAATCTTTCTGTAAGTAAAATATTTTAAGAGGCTTAAAATTATTGTCTATTTTAAATCATATTTTAAAATATATCTCAATTAATTTTTAGGCTATAGACTAGTACTGATTGAAGGGAGACTTACTGTGGCCATAGACTAGTGCTGATTGAAGGGAGACTTACTGTGGCCATAGACTAGTGCTGATTGAAGGGAGACTTACTGTGGCCATAGACTAGTGCTGATTGAAGGGAGACTTACTGTGGCCATAGACTAGTGCTGATTGAAGGGTGACTTACTGTGGCCATAGAATAGTGCTGATTGAAGGGAGACTTACTGTGGCCATAGACTAGTGCTGATTGAAGGGAGACTTACTGTGGCCATAGACTAGTGCTGATTGAAGGGAGACTTACTGTGGCCATAGACTAGTACTGATTGAAGGGAGACTTACTGTGGCCATAGACTAGTACTGATTGAAGGGAGACTTACTGTGGCCATAGACTAGTACTGATTGAAGGAAGACTTACTGTGGCCATAGACTAGTACTGATTGAAGGGAGACTTACTGTGGCCATAGACTAGTACTGATTGAAGGGAGACTTACTGTGGCCATAGTCTAGTACTGATTGAAGGGAGACTTACTGTGGCCATAGACTAGTGCTGATTGAAGGGAGACTTACTGTGGCCATAGACTAGTGCTGATTGAAGGGTGACTTACTGTGGCCATAGAATAGTGCTGATTGAAGGGAGACTTACTGTGGCCATAGACTAGTGCTGATTGAAGGGAGACTTACTGTGGCCATAGACTAGTGCTGATTGAAGGGAGACTTACTGTGGCCATAGACTAGTACTGATTGAAGGGAGACTTACTGTGGCCATAGACTAGTACTGATTGAAGGGAGACTTACTGTGGCCATAGACTAGTACTGATTGAAGGGAGACTTACTGTGGCCATAGACTAGTACTGATTGAAGGGAGACTTACTGTGGCCATAGACTAGTACTGATTGAAGGGAGACTTACTGTGGCCATAGTCTAGTACTGATTGAAGGGAGACTTACTGTGGCCATAGACTAGTACTGATTGAAGGGAGACTTACTGTGGCCATAGACTAGTGCTGATTGAAGGGAGACTTACTGTGGCCATAGACTAGTACTGATTGAAGGGAGACTTACTGTGGCCATAGACTAGTACTGATTGAAGGGAGACTTACTGTGGCCATAGACTAGTACTGATTGAAGGGAGACTTATTGTGGCCATTGACTAGTACTGATTGAAGGGAGACTTACTGTGGCCATTGACTAGTACTGATTGAAGGGAGACTTATTGTGGCCATTGACTAGTACTGATTGAAGGGAGACTTACTGTGGCCATTGACTAGTACTGATTGAAGGGAGACTTACTGTGGCCATAGACTAGTACTGATTGAAGGGAGACTTACTGTGGCCATAGACTAGTACTGATTGAAGGGAGACTTACTGTGGCCATAGAGTAGTACTGATTGAAGGGAGACTTACTGTGGCCATAGACTAGTACTGATTGAAGGGAGACTTACTGTGGCCATAGACTAGTACTGTTTGAAGGGAGACTTACTGTGGCCATAGTCTAGTACTGATTGAAGGGAGACTTATTGTGGCCATAGACTAGTACTGATTGAAGGGAGACTTACTGTGGCCAGGCCGCCATTCGTTTGTTGAGATGAGAATGGGAGCTTGATCTGGGCATCGTTGGAGAAGACGATGACACTAAAGTGCACATTGTTGCCACCCACGGGAAAGACATTCGTAATGTTGATGACGAAGCGGCGCTGTAGTGCGAAGTTGCTATACGTCATACTAGAGGACGAGTCCAGCAGAAACAAGATGTCTGCCCTTGCTGACGTGCACACTGACACTGCGGGTCAGAGAGTAAGAAAATTAACAACAGAAAAATAGAATAAAGCAGTTTTCGATTAAAAAAACAGTTAAAAAACATTTTCTTTCTTTCAATTACGTGTTATATTTATAACAGGATAATTAGAACAAAATATTAAAAATATGTCTAAAAGTCGTTGTACCAGTCATCTAAGTACACAACAGCACCTCTTAACACTTTTAAAAACTATAATTTATTTAAATTTAAGAATTTGAAACACATCAAGAAAATGCATTTAAGTATAATCCTCGTTCTAGCAACTGATCCATAGTAAAAAAGAGGAAACAACAACATAATGTAACGAATTTTCGTAAAACACACAAACTCAATGAACTAAGGAATGGCGCCTACAGCACGATATTTAGAAGTAAATCCTTTTTTCCCCCATTAATCTATATTTTTTAGCAAAGTTCAGGGGTATTTCAGTTATAAATGATTAAAATGAAAGTGTAAACAATAAAAGTAACACAGAATCTCTTCGTGAGAGTAAGAAGAGCCACGCACTCAAACGGGGATCCTTAGCACTTACCACCTTCATTTTCTTGGCTTTCTTAGCACTTACCACCTTCAGTTTTTTTGGCTTTCTCTAGCACTTACCACCTTCAGGACGGACTTATCTCTTCTTTTATTCAGTCTTCTTTGATATAATGGCCTTTAAGTTATTTCAACTGCTTTAATTTGTGTTACAAATCATCCCCTCGTCAAGAAGAGTGAATTTGGGCTGGTTTACATGTTGTTTATAACAGAAAGAAGTCAACCACACAAGCTCGGCGTACACTTAACTTTAAATTTTACCTAAGTTTTCGTTGACCGGTGCGTCGTTGCATGGCTTGGCCAGTTGTTGACTCACACAAGTTAGGTTAGAAGGGTCATAAAATTGGCCATCTGGGCATGTGATAAAATTGGGCATAGAGTTCCTGCACTCAATGTACATCTTGCAGGTATAAGGGTGGGGGTGGATTCCATCAATCCAGTGGTTCACTACACAGTAATTTGGTTGCACTGGTGGAAATTTTTATAATGTACAAGCATTGAATTACACAATTAAATGAATTTCTTAATAGATCTGTTACCTTCTTAAAACAATAACAATAATTAAATACATTCTTTTTAATGTATCATGATTTAAAATTTTTTCATATTCTGGCAAAGGACATAAAATCTATATAACAGGTTTTTGATGTAATTTAATTGAAGACCCTTGGCACTTTATGGAAACAATCACAATAATTATAATCACTATATTAACATGATTTATATTTATTACTAGCAGACCCGTCGTGCTTTGCAACGATCTCAGTAAAAATGAATAAATTTAAAGAAACCAATGAGTGTTGTGTTTAAAAACAATTATGCAGAAACCTTCGCGGAAGAGTGGAGAAAATTCCAAGTTTCATAGCAAACGGATAAATAAATTAAAAATTAAATAGCATACAAATGAAGGAACTATATTAAGGGCCCCGGCCCCAAAATGAGTGATAATATAGTTTTGTTTATTGCCATTGAACTCAAGCTATATTCCTCAATATCGTGTAAAATTGAATAGGGAATACAATTATTAAAGTTCAGTAAAAAGACATTTGGTGCCCCCAGCTCCGAGGAAATGGACATTAGGAGTTCAGTGCACTAAAGTAATATAGGCTCTTACGCTTTTATATACTAAGTTTGGTCAAAATCCAGTTATATTCTTATTATCTAACGCTTAAACTACTTTTTATATAGCTTATATAGGGGGAAAATGACATTACGGGGCCCCCGGACCATTCGGTGCAAGAGGTCAACTTCAAAAGCCTGTTTATTTTAATTCAGTTTTATTTTGGATATATTTCTCAAGATCTTTAAAAATTGAATACGAAAAATATCTTAAACATATACGAAAAAAAGACATTTGGGGCCCCCAGCCCCAAAGATATTGACATTAGAAGTTCAGTGCCATATAGCATTTTAATATGGGCTACCAAGTTTTGTATACAAAGTTTGGTGAAGATCTATTCATTTACTAAGTAGCTAACGCATAAACTAATATTTATATAGCTCATATAAGCAAAAAACGAGTTAAGGGCCCCGGGGCCCATTCAGAGCAAGATATGAAGTTCAGAAACCTATGCACACACACACACAGACATACTTTGATTTTTATATATATAGATAAATAAATTAATAATTAAAAATTTTACAAAAGAAGAAACGATATTAGGAGCCCCGCCCCAAAATGAGTGATACGTTATATTTTTTATTGCTATTGTACTCAAGCTATATTTCTCAGTATCGTGTAAAATTGAATAGGGAATACAATTATTAACGTTAATTTAAAAAGACATTTGAGTCCCCCATCTGCAAGGGAATGGACATTAGGAGTGCCCTTTAGTAATGTAATATAGGCTCTAAAGTTTTTATATACTAAGTTTGGTCGAAATCCAGTTATTTTCACATTATGTAACACTTTAACTAATTTTCTTTTTATAGCCAATATAGGAAAAATAAGCGACATTATAGGGCCCCCGGGCCCATCAAGTGCAAGATGTTAATTTCAAAAACCTGTTCATCTTAATTTCGTTTCATCATGGATATATATTTCTCAAAATCGTTATAATGAGAATGGGTAAAATGTGTTAAACATATACGAAAACAGACATTTGGAGCCCCCGACCCCGAAGAAATCGACATTAGAAGTTCAGTGCCCTTAAGTCTTTTAATATGGGATACGAAGTTTTTGAATACAAAATTTGTTTAAGATCCAATAATTTATTTAGTACCTAGCGCATAAACTAAATTTTATATAGCTCATGTAAGCAAAAAATGACACTTAGGGCCCCATGGCCCATTCTGTGCAAGACATAAAGTTCAAAAAACCTGTTCGTTTCAATATGGATAATAATGGATGCATTTATCATTATTTTTCAAGATCGTTAATAAATAAATGGGGAATAAATTCTTAAAAGTAGAAGAAAAATTGCATTTTGGGCCCCCAGGCACGAAGGAATGGTCATTAGGAGTTTATTGCCCTATGGTATTTTATTATTGGCTGTCAAGTTGTTATAAATATAGATGTTTAGTTAAGATCCATCAATTAACACAATAGCTAACGCTTAAACTAATTTTATATAGCTCATTTTAGCAAAACATGACATTATGGGCCCCCGGAGCCGCATGAGTGTTAAATTTCGAAATAAAAGTAGCCAGTTATTATCCCGGAAGCATTCTAAACAGTCTCGAATAGGTTCATGTCGATCGGGTGAATAGTTTAGTCAGCTATAAAGGACATGCACACACACAGACATACTTTGATTTATAAATATAGAGATATAGTTAGATAAAACAACATATTCGGGACTATTCGGTGTGAGATGTCAATTTCAACAACCTTTTCATTTTAATTCAGTTTCATCAGGGATATAGTTATCAAGATCGTTAAAAAGTGAATGGCAAAATTATCTTAAACTTATATGAAAAAAGACATTTGGGGCCCCCTCCCCCAAAGAAATTGACATAAAAATTTCAGAAACCTTAAGAATTTTAATATGGGATACCAAGTTTTTGTATAAAAAATTTGGTTAAGATCCAATCATTTACTCAGTAGTAAAAAGCATAAAATTATTTTTATAAAGCTCGACATTAAGGGCCCCAGGGCCCAATTATTGCAAGAAATAAAGTGCAAAACATATGTTCATGTGAATAAATTTCAAAATACATACATTGATTTATAATTCTCAATATTGTTAAAAATTGAATTGACGATAAAATATTTAAAATTTACTAAAAAAAGACAGTTTGGGCCCACAGCCCCTAGGTAATGAAAATTAGGAGTTCAGTGCCCTATTGTAATAAAATATAGACCCTTGAGTTTTTATATACTAAAATGGGCCAATAAACATTAATTTTCTCAGTATTTTATGCTAATACTAATTTTTATACAGCTAATATAAGGAAAACAAAACGACATTTAAGGGCCCCTGGGCCCTTTCGTTGAAAGATGTGAATTTCAAAAACCTGTTCATTTTAATTCAGTTTCCTCAAAAATATATTCCTCAAGATCGTGAAAAATTGAATGTGAAAAAACATCGTATACGTATACGAAGAAAATACAATTGGGGCCCCCGGCCCCGAAGGAATGGACATTTGAAGTTATGTGCCCTGTAGTTTTTTAATATGGGCTACCAAGTTTTTGTATTCAAATTTTGGTTTAGATCCACTCAATTACTCAGTAGCTAACGCATAAACTAATTTTTACATATCTTATATAAGCAAAAAAGACATTAAGGGCCCTGGGGCCCATTCAGTGCAATATATAAAGTTCAAAACACCTGTTCATTTCAATTTGTATAATAATGGATACATGTGTCATTATTTGTCAAGATTATTAATGACTGAATGGTGAATAAAATCTTAAACGTTTAAGAAATGTGAATTTTTGGGCCCCCCAGCCCCAACGGAATGACTATTTGCAGTTCAGTGCCCTATAGTATTTTAATATTGGCTATCAAGTTTTCATATACAAAGTTTGGTTAAGATCCAACAATTTACACAGTAGCTAGAGCTTAAACTAATTTTTATATAGCTCATATAAGCAAAAAATGACATTATGGGCCCCCGGTGCCCCATGAGTGTTAAATTTAGAAAATAAATTTGCCAGTTACCCTCCCAGATAGGTACTTAACAGTCTCCAAAAATTTCATGACGATCGGATGAATGGTTTAGTCAGCTATAAAGGACATGCACACACACATACACACACACAGACATACTTTGTTTTTTATATATATATAGATAATAAAAATTAATCAATAATAAAGTTTTAAAAAATAATTCACTAACAAATGTTATATAAAATGAGAATTGTAGTTACATACATAAACAACTAACGGTGGCCTTAAACTCAGTGCACATGAACTCACGTAAGGGCCACAATCAAAGGGAGCTTACAACAGTGACCCAAGGAACTTTTGAGAACTCATTTTCCTTGCATTCCATTGAATTTCCTAGATCAGTGTGGGTGGGCAAACTTTTTCTACGGAGGGCCGCATTGAAAACTTTATTGTTATAGGCGGGGCCGCATATATATTATGTCTACTTCAATTGTAATTGAAAACGTCTAAATATAAATAAATGATAATAACCATATACTTGTCATTTTATTTCACATTTACACTCTATGAGACACATACATGAGATGTAATTGTAGCACAACAACAGTAGTAGTCTGTAATTTGATAATAAGATTCTACTATTCATTATTATTTCAATAAAACTTTATTGTTAACTGTAATAATGACTATGAAAAAAAAGAACATAATTTACATATAAGCTGACCGTAGAGTGCAATTATAATTAATGAGATTTATGTAACTGTTCAAAAATCTGGATAATGTTCTTGAACTGCGGAACCAGTTTACTGGTTGTGATTCGCATGACTGCATTCAAATTGCAGTCAGTCAATATCGATCTGTTCTTAGACTTGTTTGTTTTCATTCAAGAAAAGGCTTGCTTAAAGATGTATGGGGACCCTAAGAGTGACAAAAGTTTGACAGCAAAGTTTTCTTTGTGTGGAAATGCTGCTACTGGCCAACAGCTATATAACTCAAGCAGAGGAACTGACTTGAACTTCTACTTCAGGTCATAATCTGCTTGTAGGTCCATCTGCTCTAACTGTATATCCCCTGGGGCTGAATCAGCTTCTGCACTAAATGCCGAACTGAGGATATTGAAGAGTGGTTCCAGGTTATTGATGTCTTCGAACTTCCTTTCAAATTCCACAATCAAGGCATCCCACTGAGCCTTGTACTTTTCAGCTATTTCACCAGAAATGGTTTTCTGTTTCAGCAAAGGGAAATGACAAAACATGTTTTCATCTGCTTGCCTGGAGAACAGGGAGAGCTTTGCCTGAAAAAATTTAACATGCACATACATTTCATGTGCAAACAAGCTTTTGCCCTAAAGTTTTGACATTGAGTTCATTCAAATTTTCCATAATGTCAATAGCAAACATGAGCCTGACTCTTCATTAACAATGTTAGTAACAAAGTCACAAACAAAACCCTTGATCTCCAGGAACATAACTATTTCTTCCTTTAGATCCCACACTCGCCTCAATATCTTGCCCAGGCTCAGCCGAAGGACTCTGCTGTGGTTGATCTCATAATATTCAGTTTCTAAATCTTCAAGCAGTTTACTGAACTGGCTGTGGTAAAGTGCCATCATTGCTCTGATGAGGTTTATCACAATGACAGCTGGGTCAATAACATGCTTGATATTCAACGCATCTTTTACACAGACTTTCCTGATGGATGACACAGTGGAGAGGCAAGGGTGTATGGTCAGGATGTTATTCTTTAAATTTATTTTTTATCAACTTCACAAGACCTATATTTTTTCCAGCCAAAGCACGCGCTACGTCGGTTGTTACTATTGCTATATTGTTCCACACCATCCCTTTTCTTTCAATACAGTTCCCAACAGCATTGAATAAATCCTGGCCTTTAGTTTTGTCTTTGAGTGGCTCAACACTAAATAATTCTTCGGTAAGCTCAAAGCGAGTGTTTGTTCCCCGTATAAAAATACCAACAATTTTGCTGTGTCCTGTACATCGGTACTTTCGTCCAACTCAAGAGAGTACCACAAAAAGTCTTTCCTTGCATATCGAAGTTGGTGCATTAATTTGTTGCTAATTTTTCAACACGCCTGACTACAATTCTCCTTGATGCTATCAAATTTTGTTTTCTGTTCTGGACTCATAATGCTTGCTACATATGACAAGTATTCCTTGATTAACTCGCTGTCAGAAGAAGAATTGTTCCGTTTTACTTTCTTATGTGACAGCACCATATTGGCTTCGGTTGCAGGATCTTGTATTAAAAAATGTTTGGTGAAAAAAGTTTGCTGTTTCTTTTAATTATTAACCAACTCCTGGCAATTCTCTTTTCTCTCTTCGTTCGTTAAATTGTGCCCAAAAGCCTAATGTTTTGTTTGGTGGTGTCTTTTTAAGTTGTACTCCTTAAAGACACTTACACACTCACGGCACAGTAAGCAGAGTGATTTGCTGCCAACGCCTGTGAAGCCAAATTTAGCGGCTCATTCGTCATTAAAAATATGACATTCGTCCTCAATCTTTCATTTTTGGCAGTATTCATGGTTAAATCTACGTCTATTCACTTTTAAATTACAATTTTTACAAAAGCGCCAATTTACAAATAGTATACTAAAGCCACTTCCAGTTGATCTGAAATGCAGTTTCGAATAAGGATGTTAATTAATGACTAATGATCATAAATCAATTCTGGAGCCATAAAACCGATTTAATATCCCTAGATTCAAATAAAAAATCGGAATAAAGTTTTAAAAATATATCGAACATTCTAAACAAAGAAAATTAAAATCGACATAAGATCGCAACATATACATGCCTATGGGCCGCATAATATACCCTGGCGGGCCGCGGGCAGTAAGTTAGCCTACCCCTGCCCTAGATTGTTTTAATGGTATTATTGAACAACTTTAGAATGATATTATTTTAATTCATTTTAGAACATTTTGGCAGATTTAAAAAATCGTAAATGATTTTTTGTAATACATTTTTAGTCTGGAATATGTTTTACACCAGAATATTAGTCAAAATATAATACAAAATAATAGTTCACCAAAGACATAACAATTTAAGTAACATCATATAGAAAATGTGTTGATTATTGTAAGGAACTAGCAACCATGCAATTCCAAATGTTGTCGTAAAAGACCCATTTCCTTATCAAATATTCTTCCTTTGATTCCAACAGACAGAGCAGGGTAAGTTTAAAAGTTTTAGTGCATTTGCAAATCTGGAAGGTTGTCAAAACGTAGATACAAGATTGAGGTTTATCAAATGAAAGTGAATCTGACTGTCAATGAAAAGTGAAGCTGACATTTCAGTCTTTTTGGGGGTAGAATAATTGTTTTGATATCAGGAATGCGTCGAAAGTTTGTTCCAAGAAAGAGGTCGCTATAATTTGGTAAGCAATTTTCTCTGATCATTTATCAATCATGGTAATTTTTAATCATCGTTGGTGACACATTGTGCCATTTGATGTTGTCGTGGCAGTTACTGAAAACACCAAGATGATTATGAAGACAAAAGTGTATCTCCACTTGTAAAAACTACAAATGCAAAGCAGAAAACCAACATAAGACAGTTTAACAGTAGCCATTACCTGTCGGGGACAATGTTGGAATGGCTCCATTCGCGCAGACGAAATCAGCACTTGGGATCATGCAGGCATTCCTTTTTGGATCAAAATATGTTCCGGTTTGGCAACTTCTTTCTGTACTTGCTCCAGCGTTGCAGGAAATATACTTTGTGCAGTCTGTGGGGTGGGGCACAACACCTGAGGTAATACCACTACATAACTGGCTCTCTGTCGGAGGGAAAATGTATATTTTAAACAAATATTTTCACTAAGAACTAATATTTAAACACAAACAAGGGCTGAAACAAAATCGCATTCATTTAAATAAATAAATACATAAATAAATCTATATATATAAAAATGAAAGTATGTCTGTCTGTCTGTCTGCTTGCCCTTTATAGCTGACTAAACCATTCATCCGATGGCCATGAAACTTTTGGAGAATTTTTAGTACAATCACGGGATGGTAACTGGCAACTTTTTTTAAATCCTTTATATTAACTCGTGGTGTCTGCGGCCGACCGACCGACCTTGTCGCCAAAACTTTTGATCGATCTTTAACCCACTTGCTCGCAAGATAGCGAGCTGAAATTTCGCAGGCAGTTTTGTACCGATGATAAAAACAATGTATCAAAATTTCAGATCGATCGCATGTACCGTCATTAAAGTATTGATTTTTTAGATTATTTTATTTATTCCTATGTATCATGCTATTTTTTGAGATAGAGCGTCGCGGTGCGTATTATATTGAACAACCTTTCTGTCGCGCAATAAGGTGCGTATTTTATTGACAGCTCTTTTTATAAACATATTCCTGATCGGTGCGCATTATATTAAACATGTTTTACGACACAACTGCAATTTTGTATTTCTGGATGGTCTGGCGCTGCGTATTATAATGAACATTCTTTTAGTTACTTCTCGTACATAAAGGATTTATAGTCAAAAACTTGGTTTTTTACGGGTTTTTCTTATTTAAAATTTAAAAATCATGGGGTGTCGGGGGCCCATAATGTGATATGGAAATTACGGGTAATAAAGTACCCGGGACTGAACAAAGTCAACCTTTCTACCTTGTAGGAAGTAGAGGCACTCACAAAGTCTAGGTTCCCAACCCAAAAAAAAGGAAGGTACCAAGACACCTAGCCTGTGTACCAAGACACCTAGCCTGTGTACCAAGACACCTAGCCTGTGTACCAAGACACCTAGCCTGTGTACCAAGACACCTAGCCTGTGTACCAAGACACCTAGCCTGTGTACCAAGATACCTAGCCTGTGTACCAAGACACCTAGCCTGTGTACCAAGACACCTAGCCTGTGTACCAAGACACCTAGCCTGTGTACCAAGACACCTAGCCTGTGTACCAAGACACCTAGCCTGTGTACCAAGACACCTAGCCTGTGTACCAAGACACCTAGCCTGTGTACCAAGACACCTAGCCTGTGTACCAAGACACCTAGCCTGTGTACCAAGACACCTAGCTTGTGTACCAAGACACCTAGCCTGTGTACCAAGACACCTAGCCTGTGTACCAAGACACCTAGCCTGTGTACCAAGACACCTAGCCTGTGTACCAAGACACCTAGCCTGTGTACCAAGACACCTAGCCTGTGTACCAAGACACCTAGCCTGTGTACCAAGACACCTAGCCTGTGTACCAAGACACCTAGCCTGTGTACCAAGACACCTAGCCTGTGTACCAAGACACCTAGCCTGTGTACCAAGACACCTAGCCTGTGTACCAAGACACCTAGCCTGTGAGGTCATCCACTCAGATGGTTATGGGCAGGGCTTACAGCTCTGATACGCAATACAAATCTTCGAAACGAAACGCCGAAAAGGTTACGAACGATTTTCGGTCCTTGGGAAGATTTATTCTCAACTGTGGAATGTACAGGAGAAGGCTAGAGACTTTATGAATGCATGTGTCATGAAACAAGGATATTATAGATTCCCAGACGAGGAGAAGGTGTAGAGAGATGTTTTGGAATGACTTTTGTGTGTGAAATAGTGCAAGGGCCTATCGTGGATGTTCAGAGTCGAACAGCTTTAACCGAAAATCTTAATGTGCTATGCAATAGAAATTCAGGAGCTCAGAGAGATAGAACTTTCAAGAGGTCAAGGACATAAAAAAATAAAAGGTCAGGGATATAAAAAGACAATAGGTAAAGTACAGAGACAGGTCAAGAGGCATTGTTAGTCAAAGGCCGTACACAATAAGTGCACTTTTATGCCTCGCAAATATGTGACTCCATTTTTTTGGGTTCCCTTTTTCACTATAATTTCTTGTTTTTTTGTGCTTTGTATTTATGTATTTTCATTTACTCCATTCCATTTAAATGGAAGGTTTTGTTTACCTATCTAGACAAACTATATGAATAAGAATTGGCAGTATAAAAACAGATTTTTGACATATGTATTCAAAATAACGTTCTATTTTTTATTAATTGTGCAATAATTTTATGAATTTATGGTTGAAATTGCTTTTTTTAATCACTCTAGTTATTTGCTAATAAACAACGTTTTTCAATAACTTTAAGTCAAGATTTAAACTAGGGATGTGGAAATTAACTATTAATTAATCAATTAATCGATAACAATTTTAATCGATTAAAATTTATTTAATCGATTAAAATTCGATTAAAATTTAAGAAAATATTTCTAATATTTTTTTCGCAATTCATTAATAACTTAAAATTTTTGTTACTTACGTACTTTTCCCTCGTATTATTATTATTTTTATTTAGACGTACATATGTAAACACAAATTTGTTTCTTCCTTATTTCTTGCATAGCAGAACGAATTTGCTGTGTAACGTCACAAAATTTGGGAGCCATGGTATTACCGCGACTTAACCGATTTCACTAAATAATGAATCGTGAATTAACGTGATCTAAATATGTGTTATAAAAATATAATTACTCGAAATTAATCAGTACCAGCCCTAATTTAAACACAAATATCATATAAATAAAATAATAGTCCAATTCACAGGTTGGATGTGGAACGCTGAGGAACGATGTACAACAGTCTATAGCAGTTAAAAAATCGTGTGCTGATTAGCACTGTAAAAAAATATATATGACGTCATTGATTGATCTTATATTTAATACAAAGTGTGCATCAAAAGGTGTGCAAATTAACTACATAAAGACGCGCTGTAAAAATATTATATGACGTCAATGTTTTAGCTCATATTTTTATTTTGGAAAAGGGAACGATGTAAAAAGAGTATTTGATGATGGTTAATTATAAAATACTTCGTGTAAATTCCAGGAATTTTAATATTTCGTATTTATCAAACAAGGATAAGTTACTTAGGCTTTTGACAAAAAAACTAAGTGGGCACCGTAGGCGCCCTACAACCCCTATTATAAAATACTTTGTGTACATTTCAGAAAGTTTAATATTTCGGATTTATCAAACAAGGACAAGTTAGTTGGTTTTGAAAAACGTGGGCGCCGTTGGCGCCGCAGCACAACCTAGTTTTTAATAATAAATTTCATTGTGCTGCTACTGTTCACCTCGCTTTACTTGCCCTCATTTATTTTTGCAAACACTTCCTGTTGCCTAACCTTATCATTGCCTTGCAAAAGTCTGAATACGCCTAGAAAAATATTTCAATTGTTATCTATAGGTGTCTCTCAGTGCTACTCCAACACTGCCTAGTTCGATAAAGTTTGTCAACTTGAAGAAACCAACATCCACTTAACTGCAGTTTGGTTTGCCCTCCACCCATCTCTTACACCAGATAACGAGTCAAGATTGGTGCACTTACAGAGTTTAACAGCACTTTTTAACATTTGAAAAGCGATTCGAAAGGGTCGAAATTTTTACCAAGACTATTGGTCTTTATTATTTTAAAAATCACATTTGAAAAGATA
The DNA here is from genome assembly GCA_944989445.1 of Ampullaceana balthica. Classification (NCBI taxonomy): domain Eukaryota; kingdom Metazoa; phylum Mollusca; class Gastropoda; family Lymnaeidae; genus Ampullaceana; species Ampullaceana balthica. The sequence goes on along the minus strand of CALYLW010001628.1, from coordinate 45,085 downwards.
ATTCACTTCATCATAATTTAAAATAATACTTTTTAAATTAAAAATGCTCAAAAATACTCATCCGAAACTAAAGAAAATTTTATTCTTGGCTTCTATCATTATGACAAATTGTAAGAGTGATTTCTTAAAATGATGTAGATTATGGCTTTCTTCTATAGCTCTAACAGTATCCAAGCTGGCCGTTCTCTGTCACAATTTCTTTTCGGACTCATGCCCATCGTATCTTACTGAACTTTTGTCGGTCTACTCACCCACTCGCAAGCTAAGATCTTCTGCAGACACACGCGTTCTCTCTGTTCCTACGACACGCACCAAAACGTTTGGTGAAAGGTCATTCTCTTTTTGTGCAGCCAAACAATGGAATTCTCTACCATTACACATACGTAGTATTCAAACAACCAAGTCTTTCAAGACTGCACTTAAGACACATCTTTTCACAATTTATTTTTAAAATTGATGAAACAACATTTCTTGTAAATGATTAACGTAGCTTATGTATAATGTATTGTAATTTTTTGTGTTTGTTGTGATATAAAAGTTAATTTAATACCTATAAGTATGTTATTTCTTTCATGTAAAGCGCTGTGAGCCCAGTTCCTTACTGGGATAAAGCGCTATATAAATAATAAATTTATTATTATTATTATTATCTGTAAAATTATGTGCTTATATACCCGAATGTTTAAAATGTCAGGTAAAGACAATTCATAAAGACATAAGCGATAAACTAATGTTCATTCATCGATGTAAGTTTACCCTCTTCTATATCTGCAACCCTTAAACGAAGACGTAATGTCAGAGCTAACATACCAAACTACAACCCAACCTTCGTATCTTGAGCCTTGCAAGATTTGATGAGACATCGTTCCCACTTACTCTGGTCACGTGATCAACCCGAAGTAACTCAGTGTTAACACTTACCTGTTATACATTAACCTGTCATACATTTACCTCTCATCAATTTACCTCTCATACATTTACCTCTCATACATTTACCTCTCATTAATTTACCTCTCATACATTTACCTCTCATTAATTTAACTCTCATACATTTACCTCTCATTAATTTACCTCTCATATATTTTCCTCTCATACATTAACCTCTCATACATTTACCTCTCATACATTTACCTCTCATACATTTACCTCTCATATATTTTCCTCTCATACATTAACCTCTCATACATTAACCTATCATACATTTACCTCTCATACATTAACCTCTCATACATTAACCTCTCATACATTTACCTCTCAGACATTTACCTCTCATACATTAACCTCTCATACATTAACCTCTCATACATTAACCTCTCATACATATACCTCTCATACATTAACCTCTCATACATTAACCTCTCATACATTAACCTCTCATACATATACCTCTCATACATTAACCTCTCATACATTTACCTCTCATACATTAACCTCTCATATATTTTCCTCTCATACATTTGGTGAAAGATCGTTCTCTTTTTGTGCAGCCAAACAATGGAATTCTCTACCATTATACTTACGAAGTATTCAAACAACCAAGTCCTTCAAGACTGCACTTAAGACACATCTTTTCAAAATTTATTTTCAAAATTAATGAAACAACATTTCTTATAAATGATTAACGTAACTTATGTATAATGTACTGTAATGCTCGTGTTTGTTATGATATGAAAGTTAATTTAATACTTATAGGTATGTCATTTCTTTCATGTAAAGCGCTGTGAGCCCAGTTCCTTACTGAGATACAGCGCTATATAAATAATCAATTTATTATTATTATTACTATTTACCTCTCATCCATTTACCTCTCATATAATTTCCTCTCATACATTTACCTCTCATACATTTACCTCTCATATAATTTCCTCTCATACATTTACCTCTCATATAATTTCCTCTCATCCATTTACCTCTCATCCATTTACCTCTCATACATTTACCTCTCATACATTTACCTCTCATACATTTACCTCTCATATAATTTCCTCTCATACATTTACCTCTCATATAATTTCCTCTCATCCATTTACCTCTCATCCATTTACCTCTCATAAATTTACCTCTCATCCATTTACCTCTCATACATTTACCTCTCATACATTTACCTCTCATACATTTACCTCTCATATAATTTCCTCTCATACATTTACCTCTCATCCATTTACCTCTCATACATTTACCTCTTATCCATTTACCTCTCATCCATTTTCCTCTCATATAATTTCCTCTCATACATTTACCTCTCATCCATTTTCCTCTCATATAATTTCCTCTCATACATTTACCTCTCATCCATTTACCTCTCATACACTTGCATCTAAATCACAAAGTTGTATCATAATAATTCAGATCAATTGATTATTTCAGATCAGTGGGTTAAGAGACATATTGCAAGGCGCCATTTTCCTAAAACTTGAGAGAAATCTATTTGGCTTGACAATACTTTATTGATTGTCAAGTATGTAGGTGTGGCTGTAGGAGTATTCTATTAAAAAGTAGCTTATTAGGAAATCTTTCAAGGATATCAGTTGAAAACGTAAGTTCGTACAGTCAATTCCAGTGAGACGGCTAGCAGGGGAACATTATTGGAAACTATCTAAAACTTGTTCAACGTATTTCTTTTGACGCACTGGCAGAGTTGCAATGTAGCCAGAAGTAACATAAACAAACCTCATTCATTCACTTTGTTACTACAATATGAAACTGTATAAACACTACTGAAGAAATACGTGTTATATTTGAAAAAGATTGGTGAAACGTGATACCGCGAAAATATAATTCAATAAAAATATTTACCAAATTGTAAAAAGGACGTGCAAATAAATAACTAGGGTAAAAATGACCCAAAATAAACGAGGAAGATGTTTTCCCAGTAATGTGACAAAGTAACCACACTCAATTTAACCGTTAACTGTACTGGTAGTATTATCTAAAAATGATGACGTCAGTTAAAGTTATATACCACTTTATATTGCATGTCTATTTGAAAATCACAAACTCAATAAATAATAAATATATATTCGTATGTATAGCTGCATACTATACTTTTTTTAAAAGAGACCGCACCTTTTCCTAAGTACTTTGAAAACATAATATTTACAGCAGTTCACAAGGAAACATATTCAAATTATAATAACAATAGAATAATGTTTTTACCATATCACTCCTAATGTTGACAAAAGTACTAATACATCAACGTTTTTACCTGCAAGGTGTGGAGAGAGCAGAGCAAGTGTCAACACGAGCATCCAACTCAACGGAACCATGATGTCACGACGTATGTGTCAGGACCAAGCAAACATCCTAGGACTTGCTTCCCACAGGCTTATATAGTCCGATAATGTGCAATCTCCAACAGGACCTCTTATCATTACAATCAGTCATGACTTTTTGAAAGAAACTTCCTTACAGGGCGACAAAGATAACACGTAATATTGATTCAATACATGAGATAATCCTTTCTTCTAGGAACACCACTTTTTTAAGGAGACAAATAAAGTATGGCTTTTACGTCTAGGGGTGATAACAATCTATCAGTAACTGAAGTATATATATAAAAAAATAATAAAAATTAAAACTTGCCTTTGATAGAGATAATTTTCTCTGTCTTATATGTGTTGTCGCCCATCGAAAAATTACTTTTTCTTTTTAATTTTTTTTTCTTGAAAGACTTTAATTAAAAAAACAACTTGATTACAATATTTTTTTAAAAAAAGTAGTCTCTTACAGGCAATTTTTTTTTAAAACCACCCCACACACATTGAGCAAATACTGATGACGATTGAACCTGATTTAAAACTGAAGGATTCATTTTCTTACCTACACAGTTCTTTTTTGAAGCATTTAGAAAACTAATGCAACTCTTTCATATTAAAAAATCTTGTTCTTTCCCATAATTTTCTGATTAAATAATAATTATTTATTTATGTATGCAAGTTTCTTAACTTGAAATAACAGTGACATAATAAAACAAGTAATAAAAACTCGAACGAGTATTTAACCCTTTAATGGGCAGAGAAAAGTACAAATAGCTGGAAGTTTTTTTTGTGATCATTTTATTTAAAATGCGATTCAAATGACACAAAATCAAGTTACTAATAGGGAAGTGACGGAGATGAGGAAATGCGAATCCGTCGGATTCGGATCTGGCAATTATAAATCCGTCGGATTCGAATGCGGATGCGGATTTGGTCAACACTTGGCTAAAAGGGGTATACCAAGGTTTCAGTCCCGTGCCCCCCCCCCTCATAACGAGCATTTTTAGCATTTCTTTTTGCATGAACAGCAGCATCAACTATTACAAAGCACAGCTATTTCAAAGCACAGTTAGCCACATTGTTAACGAATCATCGGTACAAGATGCTTTGTATAAAATAAAATTCTACTTAACGTTTAATTTGACAAAGCGCGCCTCGATAGTACTCTTTTTAGAAACGAAATCACAGAAAGTAAAAAACTATTCAGTGCGGGATAGAAGATTTTTTCGACTTCCGGCAATGGCGGCGAGGGCCTGCGCTCGTGTTTTCACTCGATTCGTGAAGTTTCGGGGTTGTTTTTACGTGTTTTTTTTTGAAAATGTGATTTTGCTATACTATTTTGTAAAAATAATAGTACTAAACTATGTTCGTTCGTCCGTCGATACGACGAGGACCACTCTAGTCATCCGAGGGTTTTCTGTGCGTGCGCAGATGGCTGATTAGGCCGATCCTTGCACGAAAGGTTCGGGAACAGAAGGGACAGGGGGCGAGTGCGACATCTCCTGGAGGGTTGACAGCATGGGCCTTTCGGGCTTGCCTCTTCTTTTCTGCGGCGGTAATCCGGTTTGCCTCGCATGACCTGGCACCTTCGTGGATGGAAGAGCGCCAGGTGGATCGGTCCATTGCAGCTTGTTCCCACGTGTCTGGATTTATGGCAAACGCTTTCATTGAGGCTTTCAGTGTGTCTTTGAAGCGTTTCTTTTGCCCACCGTGGGACCGCTGGCCATACTGGAGCTCACCATAGAAGATTCTCTTTGGCAGTCTCTCGTCTGGCATTCGGACAACGTGCCCTGCCCAGCGAAGCTGGGACTGCATCAGGAGGGTGAAGATGCTGGGGAGACCTGCCCTGGTCAGTACCACTGTGTCTGGAATTTTGTTCTGCCACTTTATGCCGAGAATCTTCCTGAGGCTTGTTAAATGAAAGTGGTTCAGCTTTCTTGCATGGCGCTGATAAACAGTCCAAGTTTCACAAGCATAAAGCAGTGTGGGGAGCACCACTGCCCTGTACACTTTCAGCTTGGTCTGGATGGTAATGCCTCTTCTGTTCCAGACATTAGGGTACAACCTGCCAAAAGTGGAGCTGGCTCTGGCAATTCTGACGTTCACTTCGTCATCGATGGTGACATTTTGAGACAGTGTGCTGCCTAGGTATGTGAACCGGTGTACTGTATTGAGTCTCTGGCCGTTGACAGTGATGTTGGGCTCTACGTAGGGTCTTCCAGGCGCAGGCTGATGGAGGACCTCAGTCTTCTTGGTGTTGATTGACAGACCAAAGTTTGTGCAGGCACTGGAGAACAGGTTTACACTGCGTTGCATGTTGGCTTCTGAGACAGCGTTGAGGGCACAGTCATCAGCGAACAGCAGGTCTCTGATGATGTCTGTCATAACCTTGGTTTTTGCCTGGAGCCTCCGAAGGTTGAACAGCTTGCCATCTGTGCGGTATTTCAGGTTGACACCAACATCCTCGTCTCTGAAGGCCTCTGTCAGCATGGCGGAAAACATGAGGCTAAACAGTGTTGGTGCCAGGACGCAGCCCTGCTTGACTCCGTTTGTGACTGGGAAAGGATCAGAAAACTCCCCGCTGTCCTGGACTCTGGCCTGCATGCCTTCATGGAATTGTTGCACCAAGACGATGAATTTCCTTGGGCAACCGTACTTGGCCATGATCTTCTTAAACTATAGTATTAAACTCAAAACAGTCTTTTGGATAATTTAAAATAACCATCCTTATCCTAAAAGATGAAGTGAGTATGACAATAACATAAATAAATTTACAGCAATTTTTTAAATTTCATAACCAGTCGATCGCGATACGGGAAATCCTTACGGGACTGAGGCGGAAGTTTACCGAAAACCTTATATTTCTTATCTAATTTTCATGCACAAAAAAGAATATATTTGTATTAAATACGGCCATGTTTGATCTAAAAACTGTAATTTTTCAAATTCGAATCGGATAGAATTTTATTTAAAAATCCGTCGGATTCGAATTTGCTCAAAAAACGTCGAAGTTCGAATGTCGTCGGATTCGAATTCGAACTTCGTCACATCCCTAGCTACTAACATTACATTTGTAGTGTTTCTTGTACTTGGGGGATGGCACTAAGATTGCCACTGCCCATGTAGTACAGTGAAGGTGGCAATATAGATACCACTGACCACACATAACAACTGTGACTTTGAACATCAGAAATATATGATCTTAGTCACTTTCTACTGATGAAATAAAGAAAAGCAGGGAGTGACACACAATGGCACTTGACATCTTGAGCATTGAATTTTTGACCTTTTGTTGTTGGTCTTGGTACTGCAGTACCGACATCTTCTGAAGGACTCAAGATCAGCTGGTAGATGAACGCCGACATCACCGAGACGAATTGCCAAAGGAACCCCTAGTTCTTTTGTGGGATCATTTGCCTTGGATTTTTTTGAGAAGTGTGAACTGGGGCGTTTACAGCTGCAGAATGTTCCACACAGTTCTTGTGCCAACAGTCTTCTAAAATCAATCATTTTGACTGGAGCTTGTTTGTGAACAATGTTGCGAAGAATAAACGCATTCACAATAGCAGAATCCAACAAGAAATAGAAGATTCGTAGCCATCACCGTTTTGACTTTCTGCCAACTTCATAAAAAGATCTCTTTTGGTCAAATCTGTCAACACCCCCATCCTCCTAGTGTACTGTGCAACTGGCTGGGGGTCACTTGATGGACATCCTTGACTGGCTGGGGTCACTTGATGGACATCCTTGACTGGCTGGGGTCACTTGATGGACATCTTTGACTGGCTGGGGGCACTTGATGGACATCCTTGACTGGCTGGGGTCACTTGATGGACATCCTTGACTGGCTGGGGTCACTTGATGGACATCCTTGACTGGCTGGGGTCACTTGATGGAAATCTTTGACTGGCTGGGGGCACTTGATGGACATCCTTGACTGGCTGGGGTCACTTGATGGACATCCTTGACTGGCTGGGGTCACTTGATGGACATCCTTGAACCGTCTTTCTGTGTTCTCATCACATCAAGGTCAACATTAGGAAAATATGCAGTTGACAAAACATTCACAAGTTTGGTGTCCTGCCACTGAACAAAACCCACGTGATCCTTCACATGCCACTTGAACAGACCTTTCTTCATTTTCTTTTTATTTTGTGCTATCAATGGAAGACCTTTTCTATTAGTACGAACAGTAGCAGTTGCGTAAATGTTCCTGGAGTAGAGTGTTTCCATAAGAGCTGGAGAAGAAAAAAAGTTATCAAAAGTTACATGTGAAAATGTTCCATGTAAAGATGCACTTAGTCGTTGCACAATATTGCTTGCAAGTCCCTCTTCAACCCCAGTATCAGTTTTCACAGTGTAAATTTCAATCTGGTACAAGTATCCATATTTTGAATCTGCTCTTGCCCATACTTTGTAGCCCCTTTTTATCGGCTTCCCAGGCATGTACTGTTTGAGTGACGACCGTCCCTTGAAAGGAATAATGCATTCATCAATTGAGTGTGAATTGATGGACTGGCTTCAGACTGAAACTTGCTGTTCAGAGCTGTAATGAGAGGACGTACTTTGTACAGTTTATCAAAGAAGGGAGCAGTTCTTCCTGGTGCCATGGAATTGTCATTCAAATTGAGACTCTGCAGTAGCTTCTTGAATCTTTTTATAGACATCACTTCTGCCACTGGTTTTACATAGTACAGTGGTTCTGTTGACCAGAATAATGGTAAGGATGGTTAACGGTGCAATCCCATAAAAATTAGCATCCCCAATGAAGGTGGTGAGTTCTTTGTCAGTAACGTCAGTCCAGTATTTCAATTTTCTCTGGGAAGTATAAAGATTAGTTTGCTCAACAATAGAATCCATAACTTCTTTGTCAAAAAATCTGTAAAAATATGCAGATGCTGAATCTGTTTTGGAAAACTGATGATTTGGTTCTAACGGTTTGTCATCAAAATCTAATTTCACCATTGTTTCCGACTGAGGGGGGTCTTTCTTTTTCCAATGAAGATCTTCATCATCTGAAGCTATTTCATCATCTGGTGAATCAGTGTCACTGTCAGCAGAAAACTCTTCATCACTTTCTGAATGTAAGGAAAGTCTGTCAAAAGAATAGCCTGCTCTGTTTTCAGGATCACGTTGAGTTTCTTCATTGCTGGACACACGACGAGGATCAGATCTTTCTGGATCTACATCTTCATATTCACTGTCCCTATTGTCTTCTTCATCATCTTCAGACCCTGAATCATCAGGGATGTCGAGATATTCGATGACCTCTTGTTGAGAAAAGTATCGACGTTGAGCCATCTGCAACATAAAGAACGAAAAAAACAACCCGTAAAAAACCAAGTTTTTGACTATAAATCCTTTACGTATGAGACGTAACTAAAAGAATGTTCATTATAACACGCAGCGCAAGACCATCCAAAAATACAAAATTGCAGTTGTGTCGTAAAACGTGTTTAATATAATGCGCACCGATCAGGAATAGGTTTATAAAAAGTGTTGTCAGTAAAATACGCACCTTATTGCGCGACAGAAAGGTTGTTCAATATAATACGCACCGCGACGCTCTATCTCAAAAAATAGCATGATACATAGGAATAAATAAAATAATCTAAAAAATCAATAATTTAATTACGGTACATGCGATCGATCTGAAATTTTGATACGTTGTTTTTATCATCGGTACAAAACTGCCTGCAAAATTTCAGCTCGCTATCTTGCGAGCAAGTGGGTTAAAAATCGATCAAAAGTTTTGGCGACAAGCAAGCAAGCAAGCAAGGTCCGCCGCAGACACCACGAGTTAATATAAAGGATTTAATTAAAAACAACCCGTAAAAAACCAAGTTTTTGACTATAAATCCTTTATGTACGAGAAGTAACTAAAAGAATGTTCATTATAATACGCAGCGCCAGACCATCCAGAAATACAAAATTGAAGTTGTGTCGTAAAACATGTTTAATATAATACGCACCGATCAGGAATATGTTTATAAAAAGAGCTGTCAATAAAATACGCACCTTATTGCGCGACAGAAAGGTTGTTCAATATAATACGCACCGCGACGCTCTATCTCAAAAAATAGCATGATACATAGGATTAAAAAAAATAATCTAAAAAATCAATAATTTAATTACGGTACATGCGATCGATCTGAAATTTTGATACATTGTTTTTATCATCGGTACGAAACTGCCTGCAAAATTTCAGCTCGCTATCTTGCGAGCAAGTGGGTTAAAAATCGATCAAAAGTTTTGGCGACAAGCAAGCAAGCAAGCAAGCAAGCAAGGTCGGTCGGTCGGCCGCAGACACCACGAGTTAATATAAAGGATTTAAAAAGATGAATAGTTCACTAACGAAGTGTTATACATATAGTAACTAAATACAGTCAGTGGCAAGTATTATGCCATCAGCATCACTTTTGTTTGACATGTGTACTTCAGAAGAGTAGATTATAACTAAAACAAAAAAGCAGACACTTTAACCATTATTATGCAAACAAAGAACCAAAAAATTGCATAATACTTACTGTGAAATGTTAATTTGTTGCAAAACTCAGGCAACCATCACAAGTGGGTCAACCCCTAACACGTCAGGTCAATGTGTTACTCCAAAAACGAAGGGCGGCAGTTATTGTGTAAAAATGTCGCGACCTCTCTTATACAAGGGAAGATACTGCGACAAATACGAGCGGCAAAATATTGGCCACTGAGCTTTAAAAACATTGATTTTGGTGGTGGCATCTATTTTGCCACTACCCGTTAAAGGGTAAATACGCAATTTCCAAAAACATTATTTCCAATTTTTTAGTCATGGGAAATTATTCTAGACGACATTAAAAACCGATTCAAATAACGAATTCTGAAAGTAAACACAATATGACGTCATATCTCCTCACGCTACATCACACCAAGAATGTGTCAATATAATGCGCACCACGCAAAAATCTAACATAAGCATTCACAAAACGGGAAAACCCCATTAACTATCATTCTAGATTACATTAAAAGTAATTTCAAATCAATAATTTTGAAATTAAACAAAACAATTGCTTAAAAAAATTGCTGCTAAAATTACGGGAGTCGAACTTACAGACATTTTTCAAAAATTTCGTCTTCAATATTATTCTAAATATTATAAGCTATTGTTTGGTGTTTATTTAAACCCGATAGATGGTTGACGAGAATTTGACAAAATACTGATATTTTTTAGGGTGATTTTCCAGAAATACAGTAAATCTTTCGGTTTTTATTTTTTTTGGCCGTTGCACATCCTTGGGACCTCCTTTGCATGTTTGCAAAATACCCGAACCCTCTATCTGGTATGGTTCAGGAGGAGTTGCTTGTGCAACCTTGACAGACATTTCAAATATGTTAAAGTTAAAGCAATTAATTCGATTGGAAATTGCGTTAAAAAACCCGTAAAAACTACGTTTTTTAAATTATAAATCCTTTATATAGGAGACATAACTAAAAGAATGTTCATTATAATACGCAAAGCAAGACAATCCAAAATTTTAGTTATGTCTCCTAAGACGTGTTTAATATAATGCGCACCGATCGGGAATATTTTTTTAAAGTGTCGTCAATATAATACGCACCGCACAGCGCAATAGGAAAGTATTGAAAAGGTCGCTCAATATAATACGCACCGCGACACTCTAGCACATTAAATAACATGTTACATAGCGATAAATATAGATACTCTAAAAATTCATAAATTTAATTTCAGTACATTTGATCGATCTGAAATTTTGAGAGATCATTTTTATCGTCGGCACGAGTCTGCCTGCCTGTAAAATGTCAGCTCGCTGGCTTACGAGGAAGTGTGTTAAAAATCGATCAAAAGTCTTTTTAGCAAACAATGCAACAAGCAGACGCCAAGAGTTAATATAAATTATTTTAAAATGACCCATTTAGCTGTTCTTTGCTTTTATGTTTTCCCTTTCATCTTAATTTAAAAAAATTATACTTAATTCAGTAATTGCTAGTTACCTAACAATAATAAAAAAAACATTGATATAAAGTAGTCACAGTCACAAAGAGTAAACATTTAGATCATATAACATAATGTGATACTTTTGTTCTTTAAGGCATACACAAAATGGAGTCATTAAGCTGGAGACGTCATGTTTTGTGTCCGTGAGTCCTGATAACAGTAAACAACACCAGCAAAAGTACAATACTTTTAACAACAAGATCAAAACAAATGTAAAAATATTAAAAACTCGAAATCTAGGAGTTTTGCAATGGTCACGCTTCAAAGCTTGCACAAACGTCAGCGCTTCATGACTTGGTCCCAAATGGCCTTACCAATTATATAAGGTGAATATTCTTTTGGGCCATTTAGTTAAACCAGACTATAACAGCCCCTTGATAATTAGTTTTAACTTTGACTACAGACAGGGTCAGTGAGTTTGTGCAACATTATCTTCCAAACAGACATAAGGACCAAAGAACTTTTCTGGTGGCCCACAATGGTAGACACTTATACAGTGAGAGATAACTACATTGTTCACGGGTTGTTTTTTTTATTTTTTACGATTCTTTCCAAAATTGTTTGAGAACCATTCAGCAAACGTTTTTGCCTATTATTTTGCGTATTTCTAGCTTAGGGGCATTTTTTCTTGGGGTGGGGGAGGCGTGGGGTGAACTTTCTTCATGATAATTGTTTTTGGAAACAAATATTTTAAATTATATTGGGAATATAAAGGCTATTACTTTATTGGCATTCAAAGTTATGTGTGACTTTTAAAAAAGAGCTATTTAAAGAAACCAGAACTGTACAATGTTTTAGTAAAATATCTCTAAATCAAAATATCAAGAAAGCACAAGATCATTATTATCCTATCTATTACAGACGCTACTTCAATTTCGTCCTCCGCTTAACTAAACTCTCTAAGAATTCCCCACGTACACTGCGAAGCGCCCATCAGCCATTGCATCTAATCACACTATTGCAGCATTGTACAAGAAATGACATTGACATCAAAATAAAATAGTTATATATTCATTGCTTTAAAATATTTTGAAAAAAAAATTGCTTGTTCCAAAACTAAGGACTATTTTCTCAACAAGGATGTTTACCGATCTATTTGAGATATTAATGTTGTATTATGTTAACTTGAACAAGACAATTCTACTAACATCCCCAATGCTATACTGTATGTATAGAGTAAATCCTTGACTTTCCGAAACAATCGGGATCTGTTGTATTTTGAATGTATTTAGATTTCGGTTTGCCAAACACTTCCAGTATATGTGACATTGATGAGTTATTCGACAACATTCAAAACATTTCAGAGCTGCACGGGCATCATGGACAGGGTCTCATAGACAGGGCCACGTGGACATGGCCGCGTGGACAGGGCCGTGTGAACAGGGCGGTGTGGACAGGACCGCGTGGACAGGGCCGAATGGACAGGGCATCATGGAAAAGGTCTCATAGACAGGGCCGCGTGGACAGGGCCGCGTGGACAGGGCGGTGTGGACAGGGCCGAAAGGACAGGGCCGAATGGACAGGGCCGAATGGACAGGGCCTCATGGACAACAAACGATATTCACATGATCCCTAAACACTCATGATATTTTTGACACTTCAGCCACTAGTGCACCAGAATTCTACGTACGTAGTAAATCTTGACTTTGAGGTAGGTGCACTGTAAGGCGTAAGATCAAAATTCAACAACCAACAATTAGTTATTTTTAGAAGTTTTGTGCATTGTTTATTTGAATATGTAAGTGGAAAATGCTGGGGGTGGGGGGGGTAGGAGCGATAATATCTTTTATCCTCTATAATAGTTCCTAATAAATATATCGTTTACTCAGTAAGTAAAATGTCAACTATGCCATTATAAGCTATGTCAATGTATGTAATCTCTGCCAATGTAAGATCTTTCAATTTGTTCAGCTTGTTATTCTGTAAAATATCAGATATCCGCAAAATATATTTGTTTAAAGCTTTCTTGCTCTCTTGATGTAATCGCCAAAATGTTAGAAACATTAATTTCAGAGATTTTAAAAAAAATTCATTTATACATATCAAGTTCTTGCAATTATAAACGTGTATATGCAGTTCAAAAAAGATTATATTTAAAAACAAAATTCTTATATATTGAACAATGATTTCGTGTAATTTTATTTCACTTACATTTTTGAAATTTTTGAAGTTTTGACACTTAGTTTTGGGTCAAATTCTTTACTTTCACTTGCTTTTGTTTCATATTGGTTTGTTTGCACTGAATCTGAATGTATATTCTCTTCCTGATGTCTTAATGACCTTTCAACTTTGTACACTTATCTCATTCTTCTGAACAATAAACTCACTTATGAACGGTGGATTTTTAGTTACGTCCCCTTATCTGTCAGTATCTTTTATCTTGCATTTCAAATTAGACCAACTTCCTGATTCACAGTGAAGTTTGCATTTGGAGCACATTTAAGTCCGTCAAAAGAAAACCTTGTGTTGACTGATGTACAATGCTGAGTCAATGTTACTAAACCTTGAACAAACTCTTAATCTGAATTTAACTTTGACCTAATTCCTGCTACTTTCTGACATTTAGTTTTGTTTTATTTAACGAATATTATTGAGAATATATTTTAAAATCCCTTTATCTGTAGCCTTAATTAGATTAATTATAGGGTCAAAATGTTGGCCACGTATTGGTCATTGAATTCCTGGAATAGGCAAGAAGATGGGATTGGGGACATGGCTGTATCAAAGTTACGCCACCGCCGTGTTTATCTGGGTTTGTTTATACTTAACATACGACAACTTGAAATTTATATCACATATCCACACAAATGGAAATAAAGTCTTACGTAACAGTAATATTTTTTTATAAAATTCGTATTTATGAGTGACCTTTTTTGTGCATATCATTTGACCGCCTTCCTCGAGTTCAATTTAGCTTCATGTTTTGTGCACTTATGTCACCCTGAAAACTATCAGCCATTTGTGATCAGAATGCCATCATTCGTTATGAGGTTTTCTGCTTTAAATCATAGCAAGATGATTTTTACTACAGACAGTTACTACTATAAGTGATTTTATTTTGAAGTCGTATGTTTTAACTAAATTCTTTCCTTTTACATCTTTAAAGACTAGATAAAATTAAATATTATATTACATTAATTGAAAATACGCTTTTCTAAACATGTACTGAAAACTATAAATTAATCTATATTATATAAACAAAATCAAAGTATGTCTGTGTGCGTGCTTGTACCCTACAGTTCTCGTAACCATTCACCCGATCGTCATGAAACTTTTGGAGACGGTTGAGTATGCTCCCAGAATGGTAACTGGCTACTTTTTTTTCGAAATTTAACACTCATGGGCGCGGGGGGTCCATAATGTCATTTTTTTGCATATATGAGCTATATAAATATTAGTTTAAGCTTAAGCGTTATCTAATATGTTAATTTGATGGATCTTAACTAAACTTTGTATATAAAAACTTGACAGCCAATATTAAAATACTCTAGGACTGTTAACTCCTAAATACTATTCATTCGGGGCTGGGGGCCCAAAATGTCTTTTTTCTTAAACTTTTAAGATTGTATTCCCCATTCACTTCTTAACTATCTTGAAAAATAATGATAAATATATCCATTACTATCCATATATTGAAATAAACAGGTGTTGTGAACTTTATATCTTGCACTGAATGGGCCCTGGGTTGTTTTTTGCTTATATGAGCTATATAAAATTTAGTTTGGGCGTTAGCTACTAAGTAAATGAATGGATATTAACCAAACTTTGAATACAAAAACTGGTATCCCATATTAAAATACTTAAGGGCACTGAACTTCTAATGTGAATTTCTTCGGGGCCGGTGGCCCAAATGTCTTTTTTCGTATATGTTTAAGATATTTTCCCATTCACTTTATAACGATATTGAGAAAGTTATCCATGATGAAACTGAATTAAAATGAACAGGTTTTTTGAAATTTACATTTTGAACCGAATGGGCCCTGGGGCCCCTTAATGTCACTTTTCCCCTATCTTAGCTATATAAAAAATTAGTTTAAGTGTTTAGATAATGAGAAAATAACTGGATTTTGACAAAACTTAGTATATAAAAAGTTAAGAACCTACATTAAATTACTATAGGGCACATAACTCCTAAAGTCCATTCCCTCGGAGATAGGGGCCCCAAATGTTTTTTAACTGAACGTTAATAATTGTATTACCCCATTCAATTTTACACGATATTGAGAAATATAGCTTGAGTACAATGGCAATAAAAATATAAATTATCACTCATATTGGGGTCGGAGCACTTATTATCGTTCTTCTTTTGTAAACCTTTTAATTATTAATTTGTTCATCCGCTTGCTATGACTCTTATACTTTTCTTTCTTTTATTTCCGCGAAAATTTCTGGCATACGTGATTTTAAAACATACCACTCAACGGTTTCTTTAAATTTATTCATTTTTACTTAGATCGTTGCAATGCGCGACGGGACTGCTAGTTCCCTATAAAATATACACTTGTTGCAATAATCTAATGAAAAAGTGTATGTTGACCATAACATACATGGAGTATACGTTTCACAACTTCCTGCAAAACTGTTGTATACACTCATTGGTCGCTATTCAAAATGTTATAAACAAAGAATGCTCTTTATTCGCGTAACGCTCTGGATGAAGGATATGCGGATTTTCTGTACCACAGCTTAATTTTCCAAATCTTCCTAGACATAAATTTTTTTAAAAACGTAAAAAAACCCACAAGGTTTTGACTATAAATCCTTTATATACGAGTACGAGACATAACTAAAAGAATGTTCATTTTAATACGCAGCGCAAGACAATGCAAAAAATACAACATTCTAGTTATGTCTCGTAAAGCATGTTTAATATAATGCGCACCGATCGGGAATTTTTTTAAAAAAGTATCGTCAATATAATACGCACCTTACCGCGCGACAGGAAAGGCTGTTAAATATAATACGCACCACGACACTCTAGCACAAAAATTAACATGTTACATAGAGATAAATAAGCATAATCTAAAAATTCATTCATTTAATTACAGTGCATTCGATCGATCTGACATTTTGATACATCATTTTTATCATCGACACAAGTCTGCCTGCATAATTTCAGCTCGCTAGCTTACGAGGAAGTGGGTTAAAAATCGATCGAAAGTTTTTTCGGCAAGCAAGGCCTCAGACACCACGAGTTAATATAAATGATTTAAAAAGAACTTTAACAAATATTCAGTGTCTTATCGTATCACTTCTGTATGGGACGAACGGGCTTTCATGCTTTTGGTACACGCGTGAGAAAAAATATTTCAGGAGAATCGTATACAAATTTTTGCCTAATTGATTATTTTTAATCATCAGAACTCATAGTATGATCACAAAAGTTGTTATTGAATGATAATTTAAATTTCTTCTTGAAGAAAAGGTTTCAAATTCATTAATCAGGGTTCAAAAAGATTATTTAAGAAAAAAATATTTCTTAAAAGCTATGCAATTTTATCGCTCAGATATCCATTATTTAGATGACAATAAAATATAGTTAGTGTATAAACAAAGAATTCAGAATAATTTAGTATTAAAATTTAGGGATTAGACAATTGATCAGATTGGCCAGGAAGAGATTCTGTTGTATAGAGAGGGGAAAGGTACAACCAGTGAATAAATAGTTGTTCAGGGCATCACACAATATTGAGCAAAGTTAATAAATCGCCATCTGGAATATTCATAACTAGCCTTCTGGAATGTTCATAACTAACCATCTGGAATGTTCATAACTAGCCATCTGTAACGTTCATTACAAGCCACCTGAAACGTTCATAACTAGCCATCTGGATTGTACCATGTGTTCCTTCGCTTGTTAATTATTATGAAAATTAAATAAAAGACCTAAATAAAAAAAACTATTAAATTTTGTTGTGTTTGCGACTTGGATATATGAAAAAATAATTCACATTGAAATGATTATTACTGAAAACAAACAGCAATATTAGGTTGTTGAGCGCTCTAACGTTGTGCATTTCATGGTGGACATGGATTGTAAGTACAAATACAACAAATCTTGGGGCAGTGTAAAAAAAATAAATGCGAATACCATTCACAAAATATTAGAAAAAAGAGAGTAAGCAATGGTATTTGTTTTGGTCGATTCAGCCATCCTTTAGTCTCTTTGTCTTAGTAGAACATTAGAAATAGATTAACGCATTTTGAAGCTGATTTTGAATTTTTTAAAAACCTATTTGAATTTTTTTTAAAGATAAATAAATAATACTTAACGATATAAAGATAATAACGCAAAGAAATTACATAACATACTAGAAACCAGGCAAAAAATCATTTTTATTAAATTTCTTTTTATTTATAAACAACAAGAATAAATGAAATGAAACACCCATTCCCCGTTGTTTGTGTATTCTTTTAGAGTTCTGTATTCCATTCTTCAATGTCATGGTCGAATTATTCACATCAACGTCCTTTATTTATCTCAAAAATTATGAAAAGGTGTAACCATAGTTGTTGTTACAGTTGACGTTACCATGGTGGTCGCAACTTTTGGATACTACGTTATACTTGAGACCATCCGGGCATTGCATGATATGCGTCACGCCGTCCAGACACTCCACAAAGTAATTACAGTTGGCTGGGTCCGGGTAAATCCCACCTGGCAATCTGTACCTCTCACAAACTGTGTCAAGACCTGGCCAACAGCAAATATGTTGATTAGAATACGTCAAATATGTTAGGTAATATGAAAACTTTGTATCTCTCACAAACTGTGTCAAGACCTGGGCAACAACAAGTATGTTGATTAGAATACGTCAAATATGTTAGGTAATATGAAAACTTAGTCAAGGAAATGTTAGTTAATGATTGCAACTGTACAACTTTACGGTAGGAAAACCTGCACAAGTTGTTATAGAAAAGTAAATAAAGCTCGGATAAAAGTGTTCATAGCAAGGGTTTAACGCGGAGTTTATTTCACTGTGGTGGTACTTTAGCTAGATTATCTTCTTCCAAATTGTCCCCAAAGAATAGTTCTTTGTCCACTTAGAGGACATAGCTGCTCGCTCTTTCTAATATACATTATTACTATATTACATCAGCATATTATGTCTTTAATATCAGAGCCAACAAGTGATGCAACGCGGTGACGCGGTGGTCGAGTGGCAGCGCACTGGACTGTCGTACCGATGGTCACGGGTTCGAATCCGTGTGAAGGCAAGGGTTTGTTCCCGGGGCCTAGGGCGTCCCTGAGTCACCCCGCTCCGAATGGGTACCTGTAGTGTTAGGCGGCTAGGTAATGCGTGGAACCCACAAGGCCGTGGCGCTGCATCACTTGCCAACAGATCATCTGTCATGGTCTGTGGATGCAACTATCTTCTGCATAGAAGGAGCGTCTGTATAGATAAGATAAGATGTTTTGAGGACCTCTGCAACATTTTATGTTTTAGACCATGGACTCAGCGAATAGTTAAAATAAAGGCTTCCACAAATTAAGCCTTTATCTGTTGGGGGCAGAGCACACACGCAAGATATTTTATACCGTTCTTCACTAATTAACACAAATATCTACATAATAATAGAACGAAGGGTTTAAGGGACATAATTTTCCCGTCATATCCGAGGTTATATCTCATATTATATCACAATTTCATGTGTAGTTAGTTATGGATGAATTTTTCCCCATATTTTAAAAAATGTTTAAATTTCACTACTTGCTTATTTTTTTTTAAAGACATGGGGGCTGGATTATATGAATTTGAAAACTCAACAAAAATATACGTAAAAAAAGAACAACTTGAAGAAAATTAGATTCTTCGATCAAACCCTGTTCTTATTTTTTTAGGTGTGTTACTCATTTAAGAATGTATAGCGGGATGTACCTTGAAAACCTGGAATGACAGTGGCTCCCTGATGATTGCAGATGCCGTCAACACAAGCGTGTACTGTTGTGTCAAAGACGAGTCCAGTCTGACAGCTATAAATCTGAGTATTTCCGTTAGTGCACAAGATGTACTGGTTACATAACACAGGATGAGGATGGATTCCACTTGCCATACCGGGCAGTCTGCAGTACTCTGGGCTTACTGAGTAACACAGGAAACAAACAAAACAAAAGTTAATGATTCGCAGAAGTATCATATCATTAGGGATATTTTTAAAAAATCAAATAATCATTTATTCTTAACAGCGAAATGGCATAACATTAAAACCACATTACACATTAAAGCCCTTTCTTTATGGAATATAATACATTTCAATAAGAATATACGTAATGCAAGACTCCAGACAAAGGAATTTTTACGAAAAATCGGATCGACTTCGCATGTATCTTATAAAATTTAAATTACTAAACAATAGCAATGTTAGGAATTTTTAATTTTAAGATAATTTTAAGAGACCTTTCATAGTATATAAACAGAAAGCATAAACGTGTGGCACATAACACACAGAATAAAAGTTTGTTCAAGCAAATACGCAACGCTATCATTAATCATTGACAAATTCTATCGAAAATGTTTCTGTCAGACACTAACAGCTTCCGGTAAATTTTAAAATTAGATGACACATCATGTGATGTTGAAGTGATGTTTGCAAGATCGAAAAGCTATTGAAACAACGACCATCATGTAATACAATGTTTAACTGGATCTTTCTAGGTACTCGTGCCTAAGACTCTTTTAAACTAAGAAACTAGAGAATATACTGGATTATCTCAAACAACTTTTATAATAATAATTATAATAACAATAATAATTTGATAATTTATATAGCGCTGTACCCCAGCAAGTAGCTGGGCTCACAGCACTTTACAAAAAAATAGTTAGACATAATACATATCATAACCAGAACATATAACGACATCACCGTTTAAGTAACATACATTTATCATTTAAAGAACTGTTTTATGGTTGTTTAATTAATTTTGAAAGTAAAGTTTGAAGAAATGTGTTTGAAGTGCAGTCTTAAACGCCTTGGTAGTTTGAATACTGAGAATGTGTGAGGGTAGAGAATCCATTATTTGGGAGCACAAAAGAGAAAGACCATCGACCAAATGATTTAGCGTGTGTCTTAGGAACAGCTCAATAAAATAAGAAAGGCATGAGTCAGGAAAAAAAATTGTAACGGAAAACGGACTGTTTGTATTCAATCCGTGCTTAAATAGGGAGTCAATGATGTTAGTAAAGAAACGGATTAATATGGTCGTGATTCTTTGCCTTCAGAACTAGTCTGGCAGCTGAATTTTGAACGATCTGTAGTTTTTCAAATTATTTATTAAGTAGAAATAATAAATTTATAAAAATAACATTCGTGTTGTCATATTAAGGTGGTATGTTCAATTACTAACAGGCATGTTTGTAAATTCACTTCTCCTTGCTGAAATTTATTTTTAAAATCTTCCCTTGTTCAACCTACGTGTTGTCAGTGGCACTGAAGTAGTGCTCATGTGGCACCTGGCACTTTGTGGGTCAGTGCACGCCCTCAAGTATTCGTCAAATAAATTTCCAGCTGGACATTGGTAGAGATGTGTCCGTCCGTTCTCACAAAGATAGAACTGAGTGCATGAGGTGGGGTGAGGATAGGCGCCATTCCCCAAACCGTTGCAAAAATCTTGAGAAACTGAGGAGACAGATAAATCAAATTTCCTGGTTTAATTAATTGTGAAGAGAATCTCAAAATAAGACTAATTTCGAGGAACGGTGATAGCAAAGGAGTTTCTCTTTGTTTTTAGCCTGATTATTATTAAAATCCCCTGTATTATATTTTAAAAAATAAAATAATGCAGGTCAAAAAGACGCTTTTTAACCTAACTAATAGCTTGATTAGATAACTATGGTAGTTAATACGATAGTCATCGTTTTTCTTTCTTAATTGCCTTTTTAAAAAAAATGAAGTGAAAAAAGAAAATGTGTTTATTATTCTTTTTCAAAATATTAAAAAATTAAATTTGAAGTTATACTTACGATATCGAAAATTGTAAATGAATAGAAAAATAAAAACGACACAGCAAACAAACAAAAACAAAGAAAATCAACACAGAAAAAAAGATAAGTTGTTCTTATAAACGTAAAAAAAGCGTAATAAACGTCCATTTGCTTTTAGAACAATGTAATTGTGAAGCCTTTTAGTAAACATAATCTATATATTTAACACCATTCCCATCAGTCATAAAAGCTACTTCATGTTATGACTTGCAACATTTGAAGTATTGTATTGTTTATGTTGAAAGATTATACACAATTAAAAAAAAATTAAGGCGTAAGGAAAAAAGGCTTACCTATAGGCGTGACACAAGAAGTCAGAAAAGTTGATAGTAACAAGTAGAAACTGAACTGCTTGATCATTTTCAAGATTAGTCCTCCTTTAAGTTTTAGATGGAGAATAATCTATCTTTGGATTCCGTTGGCATTTATATCATCAGTCTAGCTAGTCTCCTGACAGCATTACGTGATTGGCTGGAAATAAGATACAAGACAACCTATCAGAACGGTTATTATCGGTTGGCTAAATGCAACACAGACACACACTCACATATAACACATTGCTTTTCATTGTCAAGGGCAGGTACTGCATCAAAATACTTCAATTCCTTTATCAGAATTAACGGACATTTATTACGATTAATTTTAGATGTGTTCTCTCGTCACTTTATTTATACAATATCTACAATAAATTACAAGCCTTGATATTTAAATAATTAACAACTTCTATTGCGCCAGTGGGTCTCAACTCGTGCCCAGGAAAAAATGGGTTCTGCTTTAAGTTTCAAGCAATTGCAGTATGGCTGCAAATAAGAAACGCGATTAAAACAAAACAAAGTACTATTTTAAAATCATAGTTGTAAGGGACTGCAATCAGTAAACGCGATGTAGTATTTAAAGTGTTGGTGTAATGGCCCTTTGAGTTAATTTAGACTTTAGACCAGTTTTTCCAAAATTGGTCCCTACGAACCCCCAGGGAGTCCACGGTACAATTCCGGGGGTTCGTTGAAAACTACAATTGATTTGGGGGTCCCTGAACAACTCGAAGAAGTCTCCACCTTCAAATATCTAGGGGCCATAATATCCGACGAAGGATCAAAGCCAGAAATTCTTGCCAGAGTGGCCCAAACAATGGCAGCATTGGGGAAATTAAAGCACATCTGGCAAAGTAAGAATCTCTCCCTGAGAACAAAGATCCGGCTAATGCGCTCTCTGGCGATGTCGGTCTTTTTGTATGGTTGTGAGGCTTGGACGCTCACTGCAGACCTCCAAAGAAGAATCAATGCGCTGGAGATGAGATGTTTCAGAAAGATATTGAACATCCCCTACACAGCGCACATCACACACGAAGCGGTCCGCAACACAATAAGTACTGTCATTGGCCCCTACGAGGACCTACTCACATCAATTGAAAGGAGGAAATTACGATGGTACGGACACGTGACAAGAAATGGAGGTCTCGCAAAAACTATATTGCAAGGCACAGTCCAGGGAGGAAGTAAAAGAGGCAGACAAAAGAAAAGATTGGAGGACGATATCAAAGAGTGGACCGGCCTGTCATTCAGCGACTCTCAAAGGGCAGCACAGGACCGTGACAAATGGCGTGTGTTAGTGAGCAGTTCACGATGGTGCCCAACGACCCAACAACGAGTTAAGGGATAGTTCAAGTTCAAGAACAACGTTAGGGGTCCGTGCAAGGTTTAATATAAAATAATAAAGTTGTGATACCTTTTTTGTATTATTGAAATTAATATAATAATAATTGTAGCTGAATGCTCTTCTACTAATTAAATACGATCTTAGTTGCTATCAGTCATGGAATACAACGTTGTTTTACCTAGAAAAGGAATTATTTCCACAGAATGATTGGTTTATTGAAAGGTCAAATTTGATGCTTAAGAAATGCGCAATTCCTATAAGTAGGTCCGAAAAATACAATTTTTTAAATGTGAATCAACGAGGGTTGCAAGGTTGGGTAAATTTCGAAGTGTAGAGAAGTTATATCTATCAAAATTGTATCCTATCATCAAATACTTTTTTTTCAAAAGATCTTTATACAGGATTCCATTGAAAATGTTAAAAATTATTAACAGTGGTTTGTTACAACAGATAAGAGAATGATTGAGCCGAAGAAAAAATCACGACAATACACTGTTAAATATTTGAAATATGGCTAAATTTTTGGAAACAGTTACGAGAGGTGAAATGTTAGTTTCTGAATTAAACAGATTTTTTATGTTAAAGCTATACCAATGACTAATATACTTTCTGTGCTTCTGACGATGCTCCGGCAATGGTAGGAAGATACCGAGGCTTTCTGGCATACTTAAAACAAGCTGTACCGAATGTATTTCCAGTACATTGTGTCATTCATCGACATCATTTATTCGCAAAAATCTTAGTGAAAGCTTGCATGGATCACTAGATAATATAATTAGAGCAGATAATAAAATCAAAAGGAATGCTTTCAATGAGAGATTATTTGCTCAACATTGGATAAAGAAGAAGACTTTAATCGTTTATTTATTTACACAGAAGTACGTTGGTTATCAAAAAGTTCATGTTTAAATTGATTTTATGCTCTCTTTAATTCAATGTTGAAATTCCTGGAAAGCAAAATAAATGATATGCGATACAATTAACTAAAAAGAAATGACATATTCAATTTGAATTATTTATTTGCCAAATATAACGAAAATAACTTGAAACTACAAGGTTACCAATTAAATTAAATCAAAACTTAAAGCGTATTATCTGCGTTTCTTGCAAAACTTTTTTGTACAAACAAAAGATGGGTAGATGGGAATGTTTTCGGTTTCTAAATCATTCGACAATTACAAAATCGAGATAAAGATTGTCGGGCATCCTTCTCTTGGATATTCCTGAGTGGGTGTTTAACCCCTTTGCACGTTTACAAACCTGGATCCCTGGATACCACAAATTCTGGTTACAAAAACATATCACAATTTTATATCCTTCATTGTGGACTGTTGAACATAAGTTATTGACTGCTTTCCCATCTTCCAATGTGGTAGATAAGGATTCAGTGCCATTATAAACCTCAAAAATAGAAACCGGCTAGAAATAAGTGCTCGTGGGGATGTGCTGTTGCAAGTCACGGACATAAATACCCCCATACCCCCATAAAATCTCATCACGTTCATCCAAGTCATTGCTGTAAATACTACTTCATCAAAATACTTTTTTATTCGTAATATTTGTAGTATGAATTTATGTACTGTATTTTTCGCCGTATAAGACTTTTTCTTCCTCAAAACTGTTGGTGCGTCTTATATAACGAATAGACCCACTGCTTTAGACCATCATCTCTTGAGATGGAAGGATGGCAATTATAAGAGGAACATAAATACCTAAACGTTCGTGCTGGATACAAAGTCATTTCATTTATAATAAAAACGGAAATTAATCATTTTTAAATGCACGTTCCATTTTAAACACCTTTTTTTTAATGAAAAAAATATATAACTCGTCAGTCAGCGTCCTTTACTTGTAGTCGTCAACAATAAACTGACTCTGTACAATATACTGACTCTGTACAATAAACTGACTCTACAATAAACTGACTCTGTACAATAAACTGACTCTGTACAATAAACTGACTCTGTACAATAAACTGACTCTGTACAATAAACTGACTCTGTACAATAAACTGACTCTGTACGATAAACTGACTCTGTACGATAAACTGACTCTGTACAATAAACTGACTCTGTACAATAAACTGACTCTGTACAATAAACTGACTCTGTACAATAAACTGACTCTGTACAATAAACTGACTCTGTACAATAAACTGACTCTGTACAATAAACTGACTCTGTACAATAAACTGACTCTGTACAATAAACTGACTCTGTACAATAAACTGACTCTGTACAATAAACTGACTCTGTACAATAAACTGACTCTGTACAATAAACTGACTCTGTACAATAAACTGACTCTGTACAATAAACTGACTCTGTACAATAAAGTGACTCTGTACAATAAACTGACTCTGTACAATAAACTGACTCTGTACAATAAACTGACTCTGTACAATAAACTGACTCTGTACAATAAACTGACTCTGTACAATAAACTGACTCTGTACAATAAACTGACTCTGTACAATAAACTGACTCTGTACAATAAACTGACTCTGTACAATAAACTGACTCTGTACAATAAACTGACTCTGTACAATAAACTGACTCTGTACAATAAACTGACTCTGTACAATAAACTGACTCTGTACAATAAACTGACTCTGTACAATAAACTGACTCTGTACAATAAACTGACTCTGTACAATAAACTGACTCTGTACAATAAACTGACTCTGTACAATAAACTCTGTACAATAAACTGACTCTGTACAATAAACTGACTCTGTACAATAAACTGACTCTGTACAATAAACTGACTCTGTACAATAAACTGACTCTGTACAATAAACTGACTCTGTACAATAAACTGACTCTGTACAATAAACTGACTCTGTACAATAAACTGACTCTGTACAATAAACTGACTCTGTACAATAAACTGACTCTGTACAATAAACTGACTCTGTACAATAAACTGACTCTGTACAATAAACTGACTCTGTACAATAAACTGACTCTGTACAATAAACTGACTCTGTACAATAAACTGACTCTGTACAATAAACTGACTCTGTACAATAAACTGACTCTGTACAATAAACTGACTCTGTACAATAAACTGACTCTGTACAATAAACTGACTCTGTACAATAAACTGACTCTGTACAATAAACTGACTCTGTACAATAAACTGACTCTGTACAATAAACTGACTCTGTACGATAAACTGACTCTGTACGATAAACTGACTCTGTACAATAAACTGACTCTGTACGATAAACTGACTCTGTACATAAACTGACTCTGTACGATAAACTGACTCTGTACAATAAACTGACTCTGTACAATAAACTGACTCTGTACAATAAACTGACTCTGTACAATAAACTGACTCTGTACAATAAACTGACTCTGTACAATAAACTGACTCTGTACAATAAACTGACTCTGTACAATAAACTGACTCTGTACAATAAACTGACTCTGTACAATAAACTGACTCTGTACAATAAACTGACTCTGTACAATAAACTGACTCTGTACAATAAACTGACTCTGTACAATAAACTGACTCTGTACAATAAACTGACTCTGTACAATAAACTGACTCTGTACAATAAACTGACTCTGTACGATAAACTGACTCTGTACGATAAACTGACTCTGTACGATAAACTGACTCTGTACGATAAACTGACTCTGTACGATAAACTGACTCTGTACGATAAACTGACTCTGTACGATAAACTGACTCTGTACGATAAACTGACTCTGTACGATAAACTGACTCTGTACGATAAACTGACTCTGTACGATAAACTGACTCTGTACAATAAACTGACTCTGTACAATAAACTGACTCTGTACAATAAACTGACTCTGTACAATAAACTGACTCTGTACAATAAACTGACTCTGTACAATAAACTGACTCTGTACAATAAACTGACTCTGTACAATAAACTGACTCTGTACAATAAACTGACTCTGTACAATAAACTGACTCTGTACAATAAACTGACTCTGTACAATAAACTGACTCTGTACAATAAACTGACTCTGTACAATAAACTGACTCTGTACAATAAACTGACTCTGTACGATAAACTGACTCTGTACGATAAACTGACTCTGTACGATAAACTGACTCTGTACGATAAACTGACTCTGTACGATAAACTGACTCTGTACAATAAACTGACTCTGTACGATAAACTGACTCTGTACAATAAACTGACTCTGTACGATAAACTGACTCTGTACGATAAACTGACTCTGTACGATAAACTGACTCTGTACGATAAACTGACTCTGTACGATAAACTGACTCTGTACAATAAACTGACTCTGTACAATAAACTGACTCTGTACAATAAACTGACTCTGTACGATAAACTGACTCTGTACAATAAACTGACTCTGTACAATAAACTCATGATTGGCTAGTTTCTTACTTTATGTGCCATAATTTGGATAAATTCTTCACGTATTCTAACAGAAATATAAGATGTGATACCTGATGGTTATTCCCAATTTTTTTTAAAATATGGCAAGAATCAAATTATGCTATCATTTCGAATAATCCAAGGAAATTGCCATTGTCAGGAGAGCAAAATATTTCCTCATTCCCTCTGAAAGGTAAGCCACGCTCAGCAATAGTCATTATGACTTCCACAGCTCATACAAGAACAGTTTTTTTCTGTTCTGCAGTTAATTATTTCTGTGTTCTGATCGGCCTATGACCTGTCAATTGTTGAGCTATGTTTGCTTGTAAGTTATATTACCAAAGGTGTTTTATAATCTTCGGAGTCTTCGTGACTTTGAACTAAACAAGTGTTGCACCAATCACAAAATATTTAAGTGTATATCACAATTCCATACTCCAACAATTTTTTTTTGGGGCAAGAAATCGGAGCCTTAAACTATAGCTTGTTTAGCTTATAAGTGAATCCAGCACAGTTAAAAGTTAAGCCACTTTAAAAAAAAATTAAATTCTAAAAAATGACATAACAGATGTACGAGTTATGATATTTGTAAAAAGTGAATAAATTTGTTTTTCTTCCATAAACCTTATGTAATGAATTATTAAATTTTCAAGGACGTTGGGATTAGTTCCTTAGTATTTATGGATTTCTTGTTTCAATTTTTAAATTAAAATATGAACTCCTTAATTTGCACTTAAACACTTTATTGTAAAACATCCTTACAGCTTAAAGATATTGGTCAGTCAATGTCACTTATTTTTTCTTATTTATAACATTTGAAAACAGTTTTACAAAATTAGGAGGGGGGAGTAGTTAGGGTAAAAAAACACTATTTTAATAGTCAATTTAGGGTAAAAAATAGGGGGAAAAACATATAAACTAGGGGTTTAATCTAACAATTGTATAGAATAAATACAATATACTTTATCTGAAATATTTTTAGGAGTCAGTTTGTTTATCATAAATTGAAAAAACAATTGATTAAGATGTAATGTATTTCAAGCACTCTGAAAAAACACTTTCATATATTATTTACATTGGGGTTAAACGCTAAATATTTCACGTGCTTGATATTTATGTTTCTCGCTCTTTATAACAATATTTACATTTTAAAGACATAAACATAATGTAAAACAGGAAATAAAAACTCAATGAGTATTTAAACGAAATTTCCAACAAGGAATTTCGTATTTTTACCAAGGGAAATAATTCTAGATTACAATAAAAGTCGATTCAAATAAGTAATTATGAAACCAAACACAATATGACGTCATATCCCCTCACACTACATCACACCAAGAATGTGTCAATATAATGCGCACAACGCAACAATCCAACATTAGCATTCACAAAGCGGGAAAACCACATTAACTATCATTTTAGATTACACTAAATGTAATTTTGAAATAAATATTTTTGGAAATAAACAAAACAATTGCTTTAAAAAATAGCTTCTAAAATTGCGTTAGTCGAGCGAAATGTAAGTCCAGAAACATACCTTCTGCAACGATGTTCTAAATATTATTAGCTATTGTTTGACGCATTTTTCAACCCGATAGATGTTATAAATTGACAAAATACTGATATTTTTAAAGGTTTTTTTTATTTTCCAGGAAATCCAGTAAATATTTTCGGTTTTTTTTTGGCCGTTGCACATCCTTGGGACCTCCTTAGCATATTTGCAGAGACCCGAACCCTCTGTCAGATGTGGTTCAGGAGGAGTTGCATTGACAAGCTTGACAGACATTCGAATCTATAAACGCAATTTTTCCAAGGGAAATTGCGTTAAAAAACCTTTACATTATTAATTAAAAAAATAATAATAATAAAAATATACAGAGTGACATCAAAAGAATTATGCTGTGAAAAAGTTCATATGATACATACAAATTTATAAGTTGCGTTCAACTTCGATTAAAAAAAAATAAAAACGTATTGGTTTCGTAGTGCATTGTCATGGCAGATAGATTGGGATATTTTGAAAGTTATAAGCCGAATTATGACTACAGTTAACGGTATTCGCATGGCTGCAGCTATGTGAAATAAGATTATACTTGAGTACATCATGGCATTTAACAATGTTCGTGAAGCCATCCAGACACTCAACAAAGTATTCACAGTCTCCAGGGTGTGGGTAAATGCCTTCTGGTAATTTGAAGCACTCACAAACTGTATCAAAACCTGGACAACAACAAATACGGTGATTATAGAATACGTCATTTATAAGTTACGTGATATAAAAAACTCGACAATGAAAATTTGTTAGTTAATGCTTATCGGTGTTCAAATTTATGACAGAAACAGTGAAACAGAAGAAGGCGTTGTTATAGAAAAGTATACATCGCTATGAAGAGTTCGTTCATAGAAAAAGTGTAACTCGAAATTTATTTAACTGGGCTGGTACTTTGGCTAGCTTAACAGCTTCATAAATATCTAAACACAATCCCCAAACCAACGAAATAATTAGTAACTGGTCATTTGTCCATGTAGATTAATGTAAAATGTAGAGTAAATAGAAACTTGCTCTTTCTAACGAACATTGTCGATACAGTGTTATTTCCCTATAGGTCGTTAATATCAGAGCCAAAAAGTAATTACTTTAGAACCCCTATGAAATTTTCGTTTTGAGATCCTGGAATTTCGTGAATAGTTCCACATATTTAACACATTTTGGATGGGGACAGAGCACAAACGAAGTATATTTATTCATCCACGTATATAGCTCGATCTATATAACGTTCTCCGCTAATTAATTTTAAAAACAGCAACATAAAAATACAACAAAAGGTTTATGAGACATATTTCCCGTCTTTTACCAGATTATAACTTACGTTATATCAAAATTTCATGTGCACATAATGCATCAATTTTCCCACATCCATTGCTTTTTAAGAATATTTCAATATTTTTAAATCCTTTATATTAACTCATGGTGTCTGCGGCCGCCCGACCGACCGACCGACCGCCCGCCCTTGTCGCCAAAACTTTTGAGCGATTTTTAACCCACTTGCTCGTAAGCTAGCGAGCTGAAATTTTGCAGGCAGTTTCGTACCGATAATAAAAACAATGTATCAAAATTTCAGATCGATCCAATGTACCGTAATTAAATTATTGATTTTTTAGATTATTTTATTTATTCCTATGTATCATGCTATTTTTTGAGATAGAGCGTCGCGGTGCGTATTATATTGAACAACCTTTCTGTCGCACAATAAGGTGCGTATTTTATTGACAGCTCTTTTTATAAACATATTCCTGATCGGTGCGCATTATATTAAACAAGTTTTACGACACAACTGCAATTTTGTATTTCTGGATGGTCTGGCGCTGCGTATTATAATGAACATTCTTTTAATTACTTCTCGTACATAAAGGATTTATAGTCAAAAACTTAGTTTTTTACGGGTTTTTCTTATTACTTGTGTATTTTTATTTTTAAGACATGAGGGAAAGGTGGAAGGAGGGCAGTGTTATTTAAAGTGATAACCTCGAAAAGAAATCCTTAGAAGAATAAAAAAAATTAACAATGTTTGACCCTTCTATTCTACAATATTCTCATATATTGTAAAAGGCCCATGCAAGAAAAAAATTTGATAAACTAGGACACATTTAAAAAAAAAGCTGCCCAATACATTATTGGAGAATAGTGAAAACTGACAAGAATAACACCTTTAGTTAAATCATTAAACTTTGTACCACTAGAGCAGCGATGTACCGGCGTGTTTTTGTTTACATTTTACATGTCACGCTTAGCTCGGTCCCGTGATCGGTGACCTGACCTTTCCCCTCTCCCCCCCTCCGGTTATAAAGCTAAGGGGAGTTAAGACCGCTTTAGTCTGTAAATGTTTGTCGGGTTTGAACATAATCAATACTGTTAGTTATGTCTCATATATAAGGGATTTATAGTCAAAAACTTTGTTTTTATGGGTTTGTTTTTTAAATCCCTTATATTAAATTCACTCACTCTCTCTGTCGTGTCGGGCGGACGAAAAAATAAAAGTAAATAATGCCCTATTTCCCGTAATGCAATCGAGCTGAAATTACGCACATGGACTCGTGTCAACTAACAATGCATCGTATAAAAATTTCAGATCGATCAAACGTACCGTAATTTAATTAATGCATTTTTAGTTTATTTCTATATAACATATGTAATTCAAATTCACGGTTTTTTATTGTTTTTCTTCCACGTGCCAGTTGAGTTCACGCGTTGACGCCACCCATCGATGTCCACACCCCTCTCGTCCCTTCTCCCGGTTTTAAAGCCAGGGGATATCACACGGTGTCAGTCTGTAAATGTTTGTCGCGTTTGTACATAATGAATACTTTTATTTAAATCTCATATATAAGGCATTTATAGTCAAAAATTTTGTTCTTACGGGTTGTTTAATTTAATGGGTATTTTCGATCATTAGACTTATGCGATAGCTGCTTTGCATTTAGGTATAGCAAAGAAAATTTAAATGAACATGATCAGTGGCGTCACTGGGGTTGGTGTCTGTGACGAAATTTGTGTTGACCCCAATTATCTGCTACTGCTACACAGCCTACATGTGAAACAAGGGGAATAACCCACTCGATCTTGATTAGCTCGCCTGGGTCAATAGAAACCGATTAAGTATGCAAGAACGTCAGTTCAAAGAGTCCAACGTCTTTGTGAGATGGGAAGTGAGTAGAGGCAAATCGGACGAGACTGGACCAAACCGCCCCTCAGGGTATAAATACAAGTGCACCCCTGGATCTCGCTCTCTTTTCCGGCCAACTATAACAGCCTTAAGGATAACGACGTGCAGTTATTTCCTCAGGACTCAATCTATGCCCATCTTTGGTCGATAGAGCCGACAAGTCCAACGAAACCCAGATATCTGGTAAGAGTGAGCTCTGGCTTTGTTTGCCTTATTTGTATAATATGCATTACATGTAAATACTTAAATATGAATCATTGAATTTTCATGGTGTAAAATTGTTGGGATGTTTAAGCCCAACGGTCGATAGTTCGCCGTGCGGGACCACGTGGAATGCGCGAACATTCCATGTTATTTAACTGTGTGATTACACACGCTCTCCATCGGGTGGATGGATCGAGCTAGATTTACACAAAATGAGATTGATATATTTATGTGTATTGAACCACGTGCCCGGATGTCAGCCAGATAGGTCTGCACCCGTGGTTTAAGACTAAAACTTAGTCTAAACCATACCATCGCTATTAAATTAATATTTCGCATTGTATATGAATATATGTAATCCCCTCTTGGCACCTTTCTCTGAAGGCTTGGTTGTCGGAAGGTGGAATATAAGCAGACTAAATTAGAGAAACTATGGATTATGGGGGATTTAATCTTCCAGATATAAATTGGAAACATTATACAATTGATAACCATCAAACTAATAAAGAAATTATTGAACACTTTTTAGACACTATAAACAACATAAACCTAGAACAGATAGTAAAAACAGCATTAAGGAAAAATAAAACACTAGATTTATTCCTAACAAATAGACCAGGACTAGTGTTAGACTATAAAATAATTCCAGGACTGTCCGACCATGATATTGTTAGGGTCACCAATACAATAAAAACTAAAATTAATAAGATACCTAGAAGAATAATCTATCTTTGGAATAAATGTAATTCAATAAAACTACACCAATCAGCGGCTAACTTCCAACAAACTTTCCTAAGTAAATCTAACACAAATAGCCCAGTAGAA
The DNA here is from genome assembly GCA_944989445.1 of Ampullaceana balthica. NCBI lineage: Eukaryota > Metazoa > Mollusca > Gastropoda > Lymnaeidae > Ampullaceana > Ampullaceana balthica. The sequence continues at coordinate 12,044 of CALYLW010001628.1, read as the reverse complement.
GAAATTTGGAAAGATATAAAAACAAATCTAAAAACTATAATGGATGAGAATGTTCCAACAAAACTAACATCAAATAAAATTAACAAATGCTGGTTCAATTCTAGATTGAAAAAGCTATGCAAACTAAAAGAGAACTTATTTAAGAAATATAAAGCTACCTATTCATATAGGATACACAAAAAATACTTAAAGATTAAACACTTGACACAAAAACTTAGTCGAAACCTCCAAAATGAATATATAAACAATGTAATTACCAAAGATAACAATAAAAACTTATGGTCCTTTATCAAAACTAAAAAGAGGAACCTTCAGGAATAGCCACACTAAAAGGCTCAAATAATAAAACCTATAATGATAATGAAACTAACGCTAAATATCCTTAACACATATTTTGCATCATCTCTTTCTGCCTCAGGCGACAAGGAAGTTTTAATAAATTTAAATAAAATGGAGGAAATAGGTAACATAACTGTAGATGAGATAGGTATACATTCACTCCTAAAAAACTTTAAAATAAACAAAGCTACTGGCCCAGATGATTTGCCTGCAAGATTATTAAAAGAACTAAGCAATGAACTGTCCCCAATCCTTGTAGTTCTCTTTCAAGCCTCTCTAAACCAGGGTAAAGTGCCCCAGGATTGGAAATAAGCTAACGTAACTCCACTCTTTAAGAAAGGGGATAAATCAGACCCTGGTAATTACAGGCCTGTATCACTTACTAGTATCACCTGTAAATTACTAGAACACATAATATATAGTAGAATAGTTAACCACCTTGACAAATATAATGCCCTATGCCCACATCAACACTGCTTTAGAAAAAACAGATCATGTGAAACACAATTAATAGGTTTAATAGATGAACTATCAAAAGGCTTGGACAAAAATGATCAAATAGATACAATATTACTAGACTTCTCAAAAGCATTAGACAAAGTTCACCACCTTAGTTTACTTAAAAAACTTAACTACTTTGGAATCTCAGGTTCCTTACATCACTGGATCCAAGACTTCCTTTTGGGAAGGAAGCAAACTGTAATAATTAATGGATCTAAATCTGCACCAATAAAGGTTAACTCAGGAGTTCAACAAGGAACTGTGCTAGGTCCCTTACTCTTTTTAATTTATATAAATGATTTACCCAACAACATCTCAACAGGTACAAAAGTTAGGTTATTTGCTGATGATTGTATAATCTATAGAACAATTAAATCAGAACAAGATAGCAAAATTTTACAAAAAGACTTAGATGAATTGATAAAATGGGAAACTAACTGGAGTATGTCTTTCCACCCAGAAAAGTGTCAACTGTTAAGAGTAACAAAGAAAAAGAAACAAATAAATTAAAAATATTACATTCATGGAAAAGAACTGACCCAAACTAAAGATGCAAAATACTTAGGAGTCTTAATAAATGAGAAACTATCATGGAATCCCCATGTCAATGAAGTTATTAAAAAATCAAACAAACCTTAGGCTTTATAAAAAGGAACTTTAACAAATGTAATAGAGATATAAAACTAAAATGCTACCTCACTTTGGTGAGACCTGTACTAGAATATGCATCTTCTGTATGGGACCAATCCACCAAAGAAAACATTGATAAACTAGAACAAATTCAAAAAGAGCTGCCAGATTCATTACTGGAGAATATTCGAAACTGACAAGAATAACACCATTAGTTAAATCATTAAACCTTGAAACACTAGAGGATAGAAGAACCAAGAGCAAAGTAGTAATCATACATAAAGCAATTAATTCTAATTTAGAAATACAACACAAAGATAACTTAATACAACCCTCAGATAGACATAAGGATAAAAACACCTTTCTTATTCCGTATGCAAGAACAAACACATACAAGTTTTCCTTCTTCCCGTCCGGAATTCGGGCGTGGAATGGGTTGCCTGAAGAATCCAGGAAAACCAACACTTTATCAACATTTAAATCTCTAATAAAAATGCAGGACTAAACACAAACCATAGATAAGCGTAGGACGCAATAATCTTCTGTATAGAAGGCAGCGTCTGTAAACAGACAAGATAAGATATGATAAGATACCCTAGTTTTTTCTGTTATAGTCTGGTTCCTGGTTACCGGACCTGTGCAGAGAGGCAACCCGCACTCCTGACCACAGTCCTGCCCAGGCTGACTTGTCGTCATACCCGATTGGTCACACACCGTACCAAGCGAAGCCGGCTGCCACACATAGCTGTGCCCCGAAGCTCGCATATCACACATACGTTGAGTGCGAAAGCCAGCTCATCACACACCCTGTGATAGTTGTTGCCGTCTTAAACATGAGACGAGAAATCCTATACCCACACCCCAAGCATCGAGTCACTGCAACTCACGTACTCGATACGCAAGCCAGAGAAACGACCTTGCAGAACCAACCGCGCCCGCCCCATCAACAGTAGGAACGGGGCGTGGGGAAGGTGACCCAAAGTTGACCCCATTGTTATCAAAGCCAGTGAACCGAACGCATCGGCCAGGACGGACTTGCAGAACCAACCATCCCGCCCCGCACGGAGGACAAGGGTGGGGCAAGGACATCTGAAGCCAACATCAGTACAACGCACAACCAGTGGAGCTCGTGAGGCACCCCTACCCCGCCCCAGCTACAGAGGGACCCAGAGTAGACGAGACGACCCACAGCACACAGTGCAACTATAAGTACCCACCAGTAACATAAAGTTAATTGCAAGCATAGCTTAATGATGATTAATGTTATGTAAAGGGGACATTGCCATCTAGCAGTCCCATAATAGGGTTGATCATTTCTAAGACCTGAAAACGTCATAGCTCAATGAGTAATGTTCTAATTTTAGATAACATTTTAGCGGAACAATGTTTTGAAGCATAAATACAGTCGAATCACCATGTTCTCAAAATTATAAGCATAGTAAAATTACGAAACGTTTTTTTCCTTTTTCAAGTCCAATTTGCTGTCTTAAATTAACGAAGAATTAACAAATAGCTGACAAAATACATCCTTCTCAATATACCTACATTTACATATTGACTCGTATCTTTTATTAAATTTTTATGAAATCTGTCCTTAAAAAGATAAATATAGCCCCAATATTTCTATTAATAGCTCTCCGCCATATTTTGACCAGGCCTATTTTAGTTTGTTGATTGTCGGATGCGAGCAGATCACTAAAGTATACCTTGTGAGCGAGATCAACTTAAACATATTTATATACCCCTAGACAACAAGCCATATCAGATATCATAAATATCGCCACAGTGTCACCCAGTGTGATAGCTCATGGAGTCACCCCCTTATGACTTTACCCAATAGACCTACTTCGAGTCTGCCAGTGCCAAATAACGGGAACATAAGAATTTTACGTTTTTGTGTCACCCCTTGTAATGGTGTCTACTCGTGCGGCCCGCATCAGTGACACCTCTGAACATGATAATGAAATATTTTTAAAACTATTAAACTTTTAGCTGAATTTGATCCGGTCATGGAGGAGCATTTGTAAGAAGTGCTTTAAATATTTAACGTAAAAAAGCACAAAATTGAATAAGACCATTCAAAATGACGTAATTAAACTAATTAACATACATAATTTGCAATGTATGTCACGCCCGTCCCGTCCTGTCTGTGACGCTACTAATTTTAGAAAGCAGCGCACCAAAATACCTCTTTTCGAACGTTCCGCATAAAATTGTTCAATATGAAAATAAACGAATAAAATTAAAATAAATAAAATAAATTAAAGTTCTGAATTACATTATTTTTAAATAGGGAAATGTACAATATAAAAACAGGGTATTAGTAGGCCTGACAGGACGTAACACAACAGCGATTGTTTCGGCAAAGAGCCTTCCTCAACGGACAAATAGTACACAAATGAAACGAATAAAACGAAATAATAATTTAAAAAACACTTAGCTGCGGTGAAATCCAAGTAGTCCAGTAGAGATAAAGTATGGTGAGAAAAGTAAAGAGCTTATATAGGAAAGGATAGGGTGGGTGTGGCCAATCAATCAGCTTGTCAGTGCGAACACAACGTTGATCCCATGAGGTGTAAGAGCCCCATACTCATGGATTAGTCTATTCTCCAGACTGACCCGGCCGGGTGTGTTTGTACAGGAAACCAAGGCGGTGACAGACAGGTCATCGACGCCCATGTGGTCACGTCCATTTTAAGTGTCGGGAGACAGGACACTGATTGTCTTGTTTAATGGCACGTACATGCTCAGCGATACGGCAGGAGAGTAACCTGCCCGTCTCACCAATGTACTTCAAAGGACAGCGCTTACACACAATGGTGTAGACCACATCGCGGCTGGTACAAAGATAGCAATTCCTAATCTCGAATATCCCCTTAGGGAAGACAATTTGGTCCGTCTGGGTAACATAGGGACATGTCTTGCAGCGATTACGACCACATGGCTTGGTGCCCAGATGGGAGGACGGAATAAGCAGACGGCTACGAACAAATAGGTCTCGCAGATTTTTGTCCCTCCTGAATACAATGAGGGGTGGGGTGGAAAATATGTTGTTTGTCTCAGGGTCCGCGAGGAGGATGGTGCGGTTTTTCAAAAATACTTCCTTGGCTCTGATATTGTGGGGATGGTATGTGAGCACCAATTCGCTCCTTTCATTACCATCACTGGAGCGTGATACAAAGGCGTCGGCACGAGTGAAGTTTTTAACTCGCTGAAGTGCAGATTGAAGTATAGCTTCAGGGTAAGACCTTTGTCTAAAAAACTCCTCCATTTCAAACGCCTTTATCCAAAAAGTCCTCACTAGATTGACACAGCCTACGGAGGCGAAGAAGTTGTGAAAAGGGAATAGAATCCTTACAGGATTTGGGATGAGACGAGGGATAGAGTCATTTGTGTACTATTTGTCCGTTGAGGAAGGCTCTTTGCCGAAACGTTCGCTGTTGTGTTACGTCCTGTCAGGCCTACTAAATACCCTGCTTTTATATTATACATTTACCTATTTAAAAGCCTGATTGCAGTCTCATCCCCATTACATTATTTTTTAATCTGATGTGTATTTATTTTGAAAACTTCCGTCATTTTTGACGGGTGATACACTAGTTTCAAATAAAATAGTCACAAATAAAATAATGTGAAAAAATCAAAATATTAATAATTATTTAGATTGAAAACTTTACTTAATTTAAACAAAACAGAACAATTGAACTTCCTTAAAAGGTATGTGCCGATTGAACAAGAAAACACCAGCATTCGTGAAAATTTTTGGGGCTTTCAGGCGAATTAAAGTTTGCCTTTAGAAAACATGATTGGCCAAGGATATGATAATCGGGCGAACATGAAAGGAGAACAAGTGGGGTGGAAGCAAATGCAAGAATCATCAACCTTGGTGCATTTTTATTCCATGTGGTAGCCACTCACTTAACCTGGTAATAAATGATATGGTCAAATCATCATTAGAAGGAGTCAATTTCTTTTTCGAATTTCAGACGGTACATCCTTTTGAAGTTAAAGAAGTAACCTTAAAACCTTAAATGCAACTCAAATATTACTTCCTTAACAAACCACTGTCCTGGCAAGTTGTGTTGGCATTTTGCTATAATAAATTAGTAAGTTTTAGTGGAATTTCGGGCACGCGGCCCCAAAATGGTTCGCCATCACTGCACTAGAGGATAGAAGAACAAAGAGCAAAGGGGCATTTAAGTAATGTGACGTCTCATCAAAATGCGCTACTTTAAATAAAAGTTCCTCTTTAATATTTGATTGCTTGCAATTTATTTAATGACGTTTTCAATGGCTTCACACATGTTACGACATTAGAGTGCAGCCTTACGCTAAATACACACTTAAATGACAAATAATTAATTTGTAAAATGCTAATTTTCAATTCGAAAATACGGCTTTTAGGGGGGGGGGATGTGTCAAATATGTGTGACGTCATATTGGAGGGGTCTAAGTTTTTGTGACAAAGTGTGACGAGGGGGAGGGAGGGTAAAAGATCGGACAAAATCGCATGACGTCATTTATGGACGGCCCCAAAGTAATAATAATACTAGGGCTGGTAATGATTAAATAACATGTGTTCGATTAATCGGGGGAAAATATTTAATCGATTAATCGATTAATTTCAATTAATTATTTTTTATAACGCATTATATATAGATCCCGATAAGTTGAGATTCATTAATTCGCGAAATTGCTTAAGTCACGGTGATTCCACGGCTCCCTTTTTTTGTGACGTAACACAGCAAATTCGTTCTGCTATGCAAGAAATAAGGCAGAAAAACGTTTTTGTTTACGTATGTACGTCTAAATAACTAATACAAATACGAGGGGAAGAGTATGTAAGTAACAAAGAAAAAAAAATATTCATAAATTGGAAAAAAAATATTCGAAATATTTTCTTAAATTTTTGTCGAATTTAATCGATCAAATTAATTTTTAATCTATTAAATTTTTAATGATTAATCGATTAATTAATCGTTAAATGTCGCAGCCTAAATAATACATAAGGCACTTAATTATGATTGGGAAATACAACACAAAAATAACTTAATACAACCCTCAGAAAGACATAAGGATAAAAACACTTTTCTTTTTTCCGTATGCAATAACAAACACATACAAATTCTCGTTCTTCCCGTACGGAATTGGGGCGTGGAATGGGTTGTCTGAAAAAACCTACACCTTATAAACATTTAAAACTCTAATAAGAATGCAGGGCTAGACGCAAACCATGGGTATGCATAGGATACATTAGTCTTCTGCATAGAAGGAGCGTCTGTAACAGATAAGATACGAGCATGTGGTTTATTCATTTAAAACTCCATATAGTGAATAATCGTTATCTACCTTGATTAACAGGAATGACAGCGGTTCCCTGATTATTGCAGGTGGATCCGAAGTTGCTGTCAACACAAGCGTTGACTGTGGTGTCAAATACAAGTACACACCCACAACTATAAATATGAGTGTCTCCGTTAATGCACGAGATGTACTGGTTACATGACTCGGGATGATGATAGACCGTTCAGTATGCAGTACTGTCGGATTCCTGGGTAAAAAAAAGAACAAACAAACAAACAAAAAAAACAACCCAAAAGAACAACCAAAAAAAAATTTTTTTTTAAAGTTTATTGCTGTACTATCATGTCATTAAGTATTAAGGATTCTTCAGATTCATTATTTATTCTTTTAATTCTGAAATGTCATTACGCTCAAATCCTATTATCAGAAATATAATTCGTTGATGCTTATGTATTATAAAAGAATTTTAATAAAAAGGTATTTAATGCTTGACTCCCGAGAAAAAGGAGTTTAGCACGTTAAATGTGACAATGATACACGTCCGGTAGGGTATCTCATGTATCATACACAATTTTTTTTACTGAACAGTATCAACGTTAAAAACATGTAATTTGAAGAAAATACAATAGTTTCATAAAGAAAAAAAATAGATGAAGACCTTTCATTGTACGTAAAAATAAAATATAACCTTGTGACACACACGCAAAAGTAAATTAGTAGAATAACATATAAACAGGGTATGAGTGAGCCTGACAAAACGTAACAAAATAGCGAACGTTTCGGCAAAGAGCCTTGCTCAGCTTATATAAGCTCACACTACTCTCTTCTTACTATTGCTCTCCTTGACTCTTTGGATTTCACCGCAGCTAAGTTTAAAAAAAAATTATTTCTTTATATCCATTTTATTTGTGCACTATTTGTTCGTTGAGGAAGGCTATATGTCGAAACGTTCGCTGTTTTGTTACGTTCTGTCCGGCTCACTCATACCCTGTTTACATGTTATTCATCCACTAATGTATAAGTCTGATTGCACTCTCACCCACATTTTGTTCATACAAAAGTAAAGTTGGTTCAAGCTGATGGAACACGCTATCCACAATCATTACCGAAACGATATGGAAAATGTTTTTATGCGACACTAATTGACGAGTAAATAGCTTTTTGTATATCAAATTCTCCGCTAGCCAATTTAAAACATAATGATCATAAAATAGAACAAAAGGTTTATGAGACATATTTCCCGTCATATTCGAAGTTATATCTTATTTATACCAAAATTTCACGTGCACTTAGCGGATCAATTTTTTCACATCTATTGTTTTTAAAAATAATGTTTATTTTACTAGTAGCGCATGATTAAGACATTGGAGAGAGGTGGAGGAGGGCAGGATCATATTAAGTGAAAACCTGAAACAACAACAAAATGCTTAAAAGAATAAAAACATTACCAACATTGGATGCTTCTATTCCACAATGTTCTCATATGGTGCATCATGTCGTTTACTCATTTAAACATGCATGTCGTGATTATCTTGAAAACCTGGAATGACAGTGGCTCCCTGATGATTGCAGTTGCCGTCAACACAAGCGTTGACTGTTGTATCAAAGACGAGTCCAGGCTGACAGCTAACAATCTGAGTGTTTCCGTTAGTGCACAAGATGTACTGGTTACATAACACAGGATGAGGATGGATTCCATTTACGATACCGTGCAGTCTGCAGTACTCAGGGCTTACTGAGTAACACAAAAAAACTTGCATAAAAATCATGACATTAGTGATGCTTAAAAAAGCAAATCATTTTCTGTTCTTTCAACAACGAAACGGCATTACAATAAAATTATGTAACATATTGATGCTGATGCTTTATGGTGGATAATAAATGTAAATCAAAATATTCGTAAGACTTGACTCACGCCATGAATGAATTGTTGGGCTTTAAACTAGGGATCAGCCGGATATGGCTTTTTACTATTTCCCGGATCCGGATAGTTTGGCCCAAATATTTGCCGAATCCGGATTCCGGATCCGGATATCTCCACATTAAAGTGTAAGAGTTAATGGGATGTACTTTACTACTTTATATCTAGTATTTAATACTATTTATTAAAATATTTATTATCCTACAAATGGAGAGTATCTGCTATCTACGTTGTGACATTGTCGACGTCAACGACGAACATTTTACAATGAATTGAATGAACGAACTTGAACGAAGTTCAACGAACTTTTTAGTGTGTACCAAGCGAACATTGTTGAACTGAGTGTGTAGTGTGGTGCACACGAAGTCGTGATCTAGAGACATAATAAAAACTGTTTTTTTTATTCAGACGATTTAAGTTTAATGTTGTTAGTTAACTTAGTTTGTTATCTCATGTAGTAAAGCAATATCTATACTTGTAATTTTTTAACTAAATTTTTTATTCTCGTATTGAAATTGATTGTTTTACTATATTGTGCATGGACGTGAATTATTTCATGATCAAAGCTTGTTAATTTGTTTATTTAGTTATATATATTAATAATTTAATATATTACTTAAATTGTTACTTAACTTATTTTGTATAATTATAATATTCACAGACTAGAGTTTTAAAATTATAAGACTGAATAAGATATAACGCGTGAGACAAGTAACACTTTTATTTTTAAGTACGCTAATCAAATCACAATTGCAACTGTCCTCTTAAGTTTAAACGGAAAAAACAACAACAAAGAATATAAAACTATTACAATGATATAACTTATATCATATAAGTAAAATGTTTAAATGTAAATACTGAATTGAAAGTATTGAATGATTGACTACTGTCAACGTACTAGTCAATAACAAAGAAGTTAAAAACGAAAGCCAACACTTAGCCTGTCCCAGTTTCCAAGGCTTCTGTTTAACTATAAATATTAAAGTATAAACTAATAATTACGAATTAAACTTAAAATTATTATTTTTTAACATAACATTATTCTTTTTAACATAAGATTAATATATCAGTTATAACAATGATAATAATTTAATGACATGAGTAAATATAATAGTTAGTAGTTACTAGTAAGTTGTAACATGGTAATCAGCAGTACTTGTTACCTTTAAGTTTGTAGTTTGTTTCTTCAATTTTTAAGTTTCGAAAAATTAAGTATTTGGCATACCCAAATTCTTTTTTCAAGAACAATAACATCCCAAGTTTGTTCGGCGAAAAGCGAGAACTCTTATCATCATTTATCTGCCAGCTGTGCTGAATGCTCTCTCACTATCCATTCTTGTTAAATGTACTGATTTCTGGTTATTGTTTTTTTACTTTTTATATATTTGTTTATAAACTTATTAATATAAATTTAATTTGATTTCAAAAATTCATTACTACATTGATATCCGGATACTCTCCGGATCTGCCATAAGTATTTTTCGAATCCGGATAGTGGCGAATATCCCGATATCGTGTCCGGATATCCGGCATACCAGATATCCCGTTGCCCCCTACTTTAAACAAGACAACGCCAATAATCTTGAACAACTTCTCATATATCATACAAAAGTTAATATACGGAACAAATATCAATTTTATGAAAGCATCTTTTGAAGAGCATTCCATTATTTCTTAGCCCAAAAAGATAAAGACATTTCATAGTATGTAATAGAAAGTATAAACATGTGACACACACACACACACACACAAAAGTAGAGTTGGTTCAAGTAAATGGAGTACGCTATTCGTAAACGTTTCCAAAACAATATTGAAAATGTTTGTATGAGTAAATAGAGCTTTTGGTAAATATTTAAAGTAGATTAAGCAACATCAATTATGCAATTGTGCTTTGTCAGATCAAACAGGCATTAAAATAACAACAATTTAGTAGTAATAAGATGTTTAATGTTATCTATCAACACTTTCGTACATAAGACACTTAAAATCTGGGTAAATAAATTATATACTAGATGGTTTAACCAACTTTCTATCTCATTAATTAGTTATAATCGATTATTCAAATTAATTTTCAATTGTGTCATATTTATTGCATATATTCGACCATTTCAAACTAACACACTTGTTATTTGTAAATTCACTTCGCCTAGCCACACAATTTTTAAAATCTTCCCTTGTTCAACCTACGTGTTGTCACTGGCACTGAAGTAGTGCTCATGTGGCACCTGGCACTTTGTGGGTCAGTGCACGCCCTCAAGTATTCGTCAAATAAATTTCCAGCCGGACATTGGTAGAGATGTGCCCGTCCGTTCTCACAAAGATAGTGCATGAGGTGGGGTGAGGATAGGCGCCATTCCCCAAACTGTTGCAAAAATCTTGAGAAACTGAGGAGAAAAAAATAATAAAATTTCCTGGTTTAATTGTGAAAATCAAATAGTTTTCCGTGTGAATGAACGTTGACAGATAAGGAAATTCTCTGAATAAAATAAGATATATTTTAAAAATATGTCTTACATGTAATTTTTCGATAAAATAATACCAGTTTACAAAATATGCATTTTAATTTTATAATTATAATCTTAATTAGTCAACAAAATAGATATTGCAATTTTCTTCGGTTATCTTTTTAAATTCCCATTTTCACATCTTTTTACGTAACAATGAGGTACAGAAAGAAAATGTATTTAATATTCCATTTCTAAATATTAAAATAATCGGAATTCAAAGTTTTAATTTTGATATTAAACATAAAAGAGAAATATAAAAAAAAACAGAAGCAAAAACTAATTTGTTTTCACAAAGGTAAAAACAAAAACATGTATAATCACAGTCCATTTGTTCAGCAGAATATATTTTCCTAAATCTTTTATTAAACATAACCTCTAAGTTTGTTGATATTCACTTCAGTTATAAACGACCCTTCGTGTATTGACTTAATCCTTTCGTACAAATTTTGAGGTATTTTATTGTTTCTTGAAATATTACACACTGAGTAGGACAAATGAAAGCTTAAGAAATAAAATGCTGATTCTAAATATCTTTAACATGATTTGACAGGGTGTTTACAAATTCCTTTGTATTTCTGATGAAAGTTAAGGCTTATTTGCATTGGCTCGGTGTTAAATTGTGCAATCCTATTACAATTTTTTAGAAGAGTTTTGTTTCACAGGCAAATTTTAAAATTGTTTAATTAATCTTTGAAATATGTTATAAAAATGAGTGCAATATTTTTGCCTAAATTTAGATTGATATTTCTGCATAGTTCACGGTTAATACTGAATCGATGTGTTAATTTTAATGTATTTATTAAGAAAATTTATTTGGAAATTTAACCCTATTTGGCTTTCAA